>PVJH01001487.1:0-206349 GCA_004026705.1 Nesogale talazaci | reverse complement strand
CATAACCACACCAATGCAAAGCACTAAGAGTGTGCAACAGAGCGTAGAGTCACAGATGGAGTGAAAGGATATACTTTGGGGCCAGGGTATTGGCACCCCATCCAACTCAACTAGGGGTCACTCCAAAAGGTCAACAACAGACCTTGCACTTTATACAGGTTCTTATATTACTATTATTATTATTATTATTTTATTCTGTTACTTATTGTACAGTACATTGTGGGGGTTTCTTGCGGTTGTTATCTTGTTCGATTTTTATCACTCCTTTTGTCTTTGGACAGGGAGAGACTCCTATTTTCCCTTAAATGGCTGTTCACAAGCTTTTATGATCTGAGTCAGTTTTAGTGTCAAAACAAAAATGAAAACACGGCCATAAGACAAGATAGAATTGCCACTTCTGGCTTTCTAAGACTGTAACTCTATGAAAATGAAAACATCGTCTTTCTCTGGTGAGCAGCTAGTGGTTTCAAACCGCTGACTATGTGGTTGACAGATCATCATGTAATCCACCATACACAATTGTCAGTAACAAAAGGGTCAGTTAAGTTTCTTTGATTTTATGAAAACTTTTCCTAAGTAAATTCTTTGGTCAATTTTGCAGCTAGGGAAGTAGTGGAATTCTTCATTTTTGAAGTAAGACATTCTTTCTGGGAACCCTCAGGAAAAAATTTCAAAGAGTTGCTTTGGTACTTTGTTATCTTATATATTCAGGATTTGGATCATTCTTAAGCAACATTTGGAGATGCCTAGGAAATGCAACATGCCATAGCTATTTTAAAGTTGATTTTATTACATCATTAGTCTCATAATCATCTTGTGCTGATGGTTTAATATTTTATTTGAAAAAAGCTTAATTCATCCAACTTTATTTAATTCTATCTAGGCATTTAATAGCAATCCATTTTCTTAAGGTTCACTTATTCTGGGAATTTTAATAGTTGAGTTTTTAAAATTTTCATATTCACACATATATGGCTGGAACATTTTTAAAAGTAACATATTGTGACAGTCTTGTCTTTAAAAAATTGTTTTTATTTAAAATCCACCTATTGAGTGTATTTTGAAATTGTTAGAAAGGGTAATGAAAAAAGAAAATGTTAGAAAGTCAATATGGCAAATAAAACCTATTCTGGAGTATTTCTTTAAAAGTAGCTAGATTCAGATGGAGGGATGGAAATAGGTAAATAATCTGGAAAATTCTGAAAAATATAAAAGGGATACTTGAAAAAAAGACATGTTGAGAAGTTCTGAAGACAATTGACAGAAGGAAACTTTGAGTTTGGGCAAGATTGTCATGAGAACATACATTAGATTGGAGAAAGGAATTACATATTGAAAAGACACAAGAAGAATATCACTTTTCTGCTTTAATAGAATAAGTTCTAGATTCAAATGTCCTTATTTTTTTCCTTCAACACTCAATGGCATTTTTATCCTTTTCCCCACATATTTCTTCCCTTTGTGAGTATCCCTATTCTACTATATAATATGAAACATGGTAATCAATTTTATGATCATTTTTACAACTCTTGGAGGGCAAAGGTCATAGTTTTCCACATTTTTATCCCTAGAGCTCTGTACAATATTGGTATATTAGGTCCTTATTAGTGATGATATGATATTGCCAATGGAGTATAACATCTCTCTGATCATTTTATTCATCCAACACTGTAACATTTAACACTACTAGTGTATCATGCTCTCTTTACATTGTACAATTCACCTCTATCTTATTACATTCTTGATGATATGGATTATATTTTACTTATCACTTCTCTTTCCATAGGTGGCACATCTTGAACAGTCTAAACAATTGCTGGATGGAGTTGTGAATGATAAGACTGTATAATCAGGGGTATATATTAGTCTCCTATAATTAATTTACTCAAATATAAAACAAGTAATTTAACAACTTTCTATCTCCATTTTCTCATTGTTCCTTGTTGTTAACTGCCAACGACTAGGTTCTAACCCATACACAACAGAACAAGCTACTGACTGGTCCTATGTCACCCTTGGAGCCCATTGTTGCAGCCAAAGTGTCAGTACAGCTTGTGCAAGCTCTCCTCCCCCTCACCTCTCCCACTGACCATCTAATTTGCTAAGTTTAAAGTCTTTCTCCAGGGTTTAGCCCCACCTGATAACATGCTCAAAGTACGTGAGATGAAGCCTTACCTTATCCTAAGGTTTATTCTGGTTGAACTTCTTCTAAGATATATTTATTTAGTCTTTTGATAATGCATGGTATATTCCAAGTTCTTTCCCAGCACTCTACTGCACATGCATCAATTTTTTATAATGCCAATGCATCGATTTTTCTGAGGGCTTCCTTTTTCATTGCCGAGTTTCCACATTCCTAGGAGGCAAGTGAAAATCCCAAGACTTGGATCAGGTTCACCTTATTCCTTCTGGTTGTCAGACTTTATGTCAACTAGACATTACTGGCTAGGGGTGAAATAAAACCTATCAATCCAGTGATAGCTCTGGACTGAGTGAGAAATTCAGCCTCTCTCTCTGCCTCTTTGTACTGAAACTCTTCCTTCATTGAGGGGTGAGCTGTCTACCTCTGACAATTATCAGCACTCTATTATCTTCTCACCTACCATGAGGTTTATGAACTTGAATTAGATTAGACTGGGATGGCTTTTTCATATATAATTATTTCTTGACATAAAGCTCTTTCTTATACATATATGAATTTCACTAGATTTGTTTCCCTCGACAACCTAGTATAACACAGTCCTTAAAGGGAAATATTTGATTTTTAACACTTTTCAGAGACATTTTTGTAGGAGATTTTCTCAATGGAATACATCATTTGATCTATACTATGGCTTCCATGGCCTGTGGATTCAAGTAAATTTTACTTGAATAATAATTTCCTCCTTCATCTTGATGTTGCTTATTGGTCCAGTTGTGAGGATTTTTGTGTTCATTATGTTGATGTGCAATTTGTCTGAGCTTTCTCAGAAACTGTTTCCAGTCTTTTTTGCTTTTAGCAAGATCATGCCATCTGCACATCACAGGGTATTAATGAATCTCCTTCATGTCTTGTTGTTCATATCGTTCAACTTCTTGGATTTTTTAATTCACTTTAGAGATCTAGTAAGTATGCTGAAAGAGAATAATCCTGATGGACACCTTTCCTGATTCTAATCCACATACTATCACTTTCTTCTGTTCAAATACTACATCTTGGTGTAGATTCCACATATAAAACAATGAACTAACCTTATATGCCAATCTTCACAAGGTCTTTGGTAATTTGTTATTATCTACACAATTGCTTGCCTTTGTATAATCAGCAAAACAGATGTAAACATCTGTCTAGTATTCTGTTTTCAGTCAGGATCCATTTGATATCAACAAGATAGCCCTCATTCTATGTCCTCTTCTGAAGTCAAATTTAATTTCTGGTACTTCATTGTAATGTACTCATACATATCATTTTCCTTAAACATTTGTAAAATTAAAGAGTGATATCTAATGGTAATCATTATTTTAAAACTCTGAGTTAATGAGTTAGGTCATTGGAGCCCTCAGTAGCTGGCTTTCTTTCACATCTTTTCATCAATTGGAAGCGCATCAACTTCAAACGCTCACACTGGGTGACGTGCTGAAGGTTTGGGAGGATTCCAGTATACCACAAATGGCTCCAGGTCAGGAAAACTCTATGGACCCCAGAATCTGGAGAATGAGAGTAAAATAATAATTCATGCCAAAAATACCAAAATAATAATTCATATCATTCAGTGAGTGTCCAACCTATTTAAATTTTAATTTACCGAGCATTTGCCATCTTCAGTTTCTGGTCAGAAATACTAAAAATTGGTTTTAAGTGTTCTCTACTATGCATAGAGAAACATACACATATACACAGTTGTGTAGCTGCATACATTTTAGGGTACTATGTGCTCACAGAGCCCTAAATATTTTAAGTTTTTAACTCATTTATTCCTTAAAATCACATTTGACAGAGAAGGACACTAAGGCGAAGATGTACAAATAATAGAGGGAGAATGCAACACCTCACTGTCTGACCTGAACAAACACATTAACACGTGTGAGGTTTCTAGAAATCACACTTTCTCATTGAGGGCATGGAGGAATTCATTAATAATGAATTCAGACTTTTAGGGCAACAGGACTTATGAACTGCATTTCTAAACAGCTCTGTTCATGTGTAGCTGATAGAAATGAATCCCAGAGTACTAGTATGCTTGCAAAGCCAGTTACTCTCCTCAGGGACCTAAATGAGATTACACCGACTGTGATCTGAACTTCATCCCGATCTGGGGTCCTGGGAGCAGCCTTTGTCTGAAGGAAAGCAGCTGTCCTGTCAGTCAGCAAGCCGAGGCAGGTGGACCTTGTTTGGGATACGAAACCCAATAAAAGGCCTCCAGGCAGCGTTTTCTCTCTTCCCCCAACTAGAAGATGGAATGTGATCAAGTGGCTCTTTAGAGAGTTTACTTTGTTGCTTTCCACTTCTCCTTGGTTCTCTAAACTCTTTGAGTTGGGACAGAAAACAAGAATAATTATGGATTAGGTTGTTACTATGATTTCAGAATATTAGTAACAACTCTCAATAAAACTGTAAAATACAGGGATCCTTCCTTTGACATAGGAGGGGTTGCCATCTGAAATTCTGATATGATCTCTTAGTCATCTTACTAGCACCAAATGGTTTTGGCCATTCTGTCTGAATCTTTCAGCAAGTATTATTTACAAGAGGACCACAGTTATAATTTTGGCTTTCTACCCACACAATATTTGTAGTAATTTCTGAGTGGGAGATGCCTCTCCTGAAAGTTTATTAAGGCTCATATAGTTCTCCTTAATGAATCCAGTCAGCCCTAGAAACCTCAAGTATTAAACAAGCAAATATCTCCCAGGGCTTTGTTAATTCACGTTGTTTTTCTGATGAAACAGTAGGTTTTTCTGAAACCAGCATGGAAACCAACTCTTTGCCAGAGAATGAATCTCTCCTGTACAACCAGACAAGCGGTTTTCTTACATCTAAGGAAACAGCTCAGTCAGGAACTTGGAACTCCCTTTTTACGACTTTTCCCCCTGTGTTTCGGATGATTCTAGTTTTTAGAAAGTTCTTTGTAGATTGAGCTAAAATTTTGTCCCTATCAATTTTACCTTCTTAAATGTTCTTGCATCCTCTTCTTTGTGGGTGTCAGGCTGGTGCATTTTTGTGTTCCTGAGAAACTCATCTACTTTTTTTTTTTCACTTCACATGAAGTCTATCAGTAATCTCTGGACACAGAGATAACTTGTACAGTGATAAGAATATGTCTCAAGACCAGATTCCCATTCTGATCACCAGGTTTATATTTCATCTGGAAGTTGGGCTTATTCACTTGTCTGCTTCATGGATGTATCACTGCTGTTGACACCACTCCAACTCAAGGTCATGTCCTCACCCCGTATGCCACAGAAGTCAAGTCTGCTGCATTCCCACAGATGTCCAAGTTCGCGTCTGTGGATATTATACTAATCCATCATATTGAGGGTCTTTCACACCCTTTCTGGGCCTGGATTTCATCAAACATATTCTCCTCCTCCAGTTATCAAACCCTTGATTACATGTTCAAAGTAAGCATGTCAGACAATATACAGTTGTAATCCATGCTTGCTGTTCCATTTACCCACCACCAATTTATCTTCCCTTAGACTTCCACACATGCTCAGTGAGTTCACCATCTGCCCAGTCTTCTAAATCAGAAACCTCAAGCTCTTCTTAAAGATCTCCTGCTTATAGTCAGTCTGTCAGCCCTTTGGATACCACCTTGTTAAAGAAGCTCAGATATTTGCTCCTCTCCAATTTTCCAACTAAACCTCTTCATTTCTTTTTGACTAATAATTATAAAAACCTCTGTATTGTTTCTCTACTCTGAGCTCATTTCCTTCTGTCTTTCTCATTAACTTCTCCAGAGTGAGCCATCTAAGATATACACCTCTTAACACCACCTGCTAAAAACTGAAGTTATTGCATGTCGTGAAAGGATAACTCTAAATAAACTTAATGGGGCTTAAGATTCTATAAGACCTGACTCATATTCACTTATCGCTTGTGCTCGCACATGTTACCAAACCATTGACCCTTGTTACTCCTCTGATGTGCTAGACTCTCATGAATCTGGTTTCTATGTGCTGCCTGATAATTTCTTATTTCTCGCTCTAGTCTCTGAGGGAGCAGATTTTCCCAGTACTGAGCAATTTCCCAGGAATGGGACCTTTCAGCACTAAGTGGACCTTACCACTCAGGTTCTAAAACTGTAAGATTTAGAACTGTGATTGGCATGTTGTCAGTGTCCTTATCCAGTTGAAAACTGAGTTGCAAAGAGCCAACATCAGAAATTTTTGATGTATAAAAAATGATTCCAAAGGTCCACGTTTATTCTTCAAAACTTAATATCATGAAAAAGTATAGATGATTGACATGTCTTCATCTAAAACATTTATCTCTTATGTCAATCAGTATATTATAAAGGTCAGGTCAAACACCTTGTTAAGATTGGCTAGATCATATTAAAATTCTTGGTTCTATCACTTTTGTTAACCAGTTTAAAGAGAAAAATCGATTATTTTTTTCAGAGCTTAGGCTTTATGAACTATACTGTCTTCAAATGAGCACAATTGTGTATGTGTGTGTGCAAACACAGACAATTCTTTCAATAGTTTTTGTATAAATTTGTCTCTGATCAACATTAATTTATGTATAAAAAGGAATATTGCACTATATCCTATACCACATAGCATCAAATTTCCCAGGTTTAAAAAATTTGATCCCTAAAAGAAAAAGAATTATTTTCTAGTCATGTTTATATTACATTAAGTTTTTAGACAGTACCTCTCTTACTAAAATGTGTCTCTCCTAGCATGGACATGGTATCTGCCTGTTAATACCGGGTAAACTAAAACTAAAGTTGTACATATGTTATAGGATTTATAGAAATGTTTGCTTCACTTGTAAACCAGCTACATGAGCACATATTCATTTATAAGAATATAAATGCAGACCTTCATTATTGATAAGTCATCATAAACCAGTTAGTTACCATTTGAAGAGATTTGGAATCAAATGGATCACTGTTTCAACTGCTAGCTTAGGTAATTGCAGCATTTTTGTTTTGCTTTGTTCTCAAGTAAAATGGTGAGGAGAGACGTCAGGCAGTGTCAGATATGACAAAACAATAATAATTTATAAAGCATTGAGGGCTGATGGGGGAGGGGGGAGCAAAGACGAAGGGACAAGGATGAGGGGTTGATATCAAGGACTCAAGTGGAAAAACAGATATTTGGAGAATGATGACAGCAGCAGGCATGTGAAGGTGCTTGGCACAGTATATGTATTTATGTATTGTGTAAAGCAACATAGAAGTCCCCAATAAAATGATTTTCTAAATTGGTCTGTTTTTGATTGCCTTGGGTTTGAACAACATGCAGGGAAGGAAGAGAGTAAGGCCACGTGCTTCCATTGCCTGCAGTGAGAGAGAAAAAAAAAAGAAACCCATTTAAAAATCCTTGGAAGCATAAGAGGATAAGGGCAACATGAGTCCACTGAAGTAATAAAAATTAAAAAAACAATGGGCATAGGGAAAAAGCCACTGTACACATACGTCCCTGGGGTGAGGCCCAGTACTGTGGCAGGGGCCAAGCCCACTCCAGGGATTCATATGGCGGCCAACTTAATAAGAGGGGAAGATAAAGAGAAAAAAGAGACATGGATGGGACTGGGGGGAGCAGGGCATTGACCCACCCAAGAGGAGGGTATTATTTATATCACCACAGAAGAGGGAGAGAGAGACCAGGCTTCAACCCTATGTGCCAAGATGTGAATACAACGTATAGGCATGTACCAAGGAACCAATAGAGAGGTCTGCAGGGCTGACCCCAATTCAAACTATGGGAACACCCCACCACACTTCAGAAGACAGCACTGAGGCTACAACTTGGGGGGAGGGGCAGTGTAGAGTAGAGCACATGGAAGACACACAAAGGGGTGGAGAGAACATCCTGGCCTACCAACCCCTGAGGACCATGCTCCTGCTCAGAAACAGACAACACACTGGGAGGACTGTAGGGCTGGATTGACCATAGGCCATGGGCGTCCCGCATTGAACCGTGGCACCGTGGGGGACAGCACTGGAGACACAGGGCAGAAATAGAGCGTGGTCTGGCCCCATCACACTGGGGCGAGGCACGGAGGGCATGCAACCAAGCAGCAGGGGGCTCAGCCTGATGAAGCTCAGAGAATACCAAAAATAGACTTTGGAGACACAGTGTGGAGCCCATCGGACTCAACTGGAAAGGCCCACAAACAGATCTTGAACTATTTGTAGGCATTTCCATTTTTGTCAATGGCTTTCTTTTTGGTTATTGTTATTTTGGTGTTGTTTTTTGCTGTTGTTATCTTGTTGGTTTTGACTTCCTTTGTTGTTTTATTTGGCTTTTCCTGGGTTTTGAACTTATTAATGTATCCGTATATCTAGCTAGATAAGATAGGCAAGATAAATAATTCAGAGATGGAAAGAATGGGACAAATGTTTCTGAGGGGATACAGGAGAAGGGGAGATGGTAGAAAGAAAGGGGTCTAGGAAACAAATGGATTAAAATCAGTGGGAATAAAGTAATGGAGGGCCTAGTGGGGCTTAATCAAGGGGAATGTAGCAGTGAGGAATTAAACCCGAATGAAGGCTGAATATGATGGTGGGGTAAGAGGAAAGTAAAAAAGAAATAGAGGAAAGAACCAGGAGGCAAAAGACATTTATAGAGGCCTAAATACAGGCATGTGCATATGTAAATATATGTATGTATTATGTATGTATAAATATAAATGTTAAGAATTAAGGTTGCAGATGGACACTGAGCTTCCACTCAGGTACCCTCTTAACACAAGAACACTTTTTTCTAACAATCTGGCATTCTATGATGCTCAACTTTCAGATATTATCACTGAAGACAAAAGTGGTGGGTAAGTAAATGTGGTGAAGAAAGCCAATGGTGGCGGGCTATCAAAAGGGATAGCATCTGGGGTCTTAAATGCTTGAAGACAAACAAGTAGCCATCTAGCTGAGAAGCAACAAAGTCCATAGGGAAAAAGCACACCAGCCCGTATGATCATGAGGTGTTGATGGGATCAAGTATCAGGCATCTAAGACCCAGAATAAAATCATACCGAAGGTGAATGGGGGGTGGGGTGGGGTGGAGAGCAGGGATGGAATGGAGACATAATGTTTATCTGCAGAAAAGTGGACATCCCCTCACAGGATCACAGGGAAGAGATGAGCCAGTCAGGATACAGCATAGCATACATGAAATACACAACTTTCCTCTAGTTCTTGGGTGCTTCCTTCACCCCACTACCATGACCTCAATGCTACCTTATAAATCAAATTATACTAGAACATGCACACAGCTACAGATAAGAGTCCGCAACACAGGGAGTTCAGAATAGATAAACCCCTCAGGGCCAACAATGAGACTTGAAATACCAGGATGATTAGGGGAGGGTGGGGGGACAAAGGAGAAAGTGAGGATCAATCTAGGACCCCCCTCCCAGGAGCATGAATAATGGAAAAGTGGGTGAGGGGCAATGGAGGATGATATAAGATATGGATATAATAATCTGTAGCTTATTACGAGTTCATGAGGGAGGACAGGAGAAGAAATGGGGAGCTGGTATCAGAGACTCAAGTGGGAAGAGAATGCTTTGCAAATGATGATGGTGGCATATGTGCAAATGTGCTTGACACATTGAATGAATGTATGGATTGTGTTGTAAGAGCCTCCAATAAAAGTATTTTTTTTTTGCTTTGGGTATCACTGCCTTCTTGTGGTGGGAGTAGAAGGCCCAGCCTTGCTCCTGGAGTGCTGCTGCTGAATTTGAACCTCCAACCCAGTGGGCCGCAGTCCCGCGCACAACCACTATGCCACCGGGACTCAGCTAAAAGTATTTTTAAAATAAATAAATAAAAATCCTTGGAAATTTTGGAGAAGGATGAAAAGAACTTCCTTTATGCAAGATAAATTCTTGGAATGAAAATAATTATCTGTTCATGACTCCCAGTTCAACAAACTTCTGCTTTGTTTCTTTAACTTTCTAATGACTAACTCCATTCCTAAAGTGTGTTGAATTAAGTTTTGGCATAAGGTGTCAAGCAATTAGCATAAAAGTAATTATTTAGAACTAGTGGTAATAAGAATGGTGTCATTTTTAGTTTCCATGAAATCTAGTCTGACTCTTGGTGACCCCATGTGTGCAGAGTAGAGCTACTCCTGTGGTAGTTACATAATCGAATGTCGACTTGAGGAGAAGAGTGAATGGGTGGAGTCTAGCCTGTAAATCAGGTCACAGCCTCATTCCTTCTTGTGGACATACCTTCATGAGGATTCTGGCAACTTTCTCTCTTTCTCCCTAATGGCAGGAAGCACATTCTCGCTCTTTCTCTCTCTGCTTCACCTTCCTGTGGAGGAGACACACTCAGGAGCTGGAGATGGTTCCATTGGCTCTGGTTCCACCCTACTTTTCACCCAGCTGCCTGTGATCTTCCTGCACTCGGCATCATTGTCTGTGCTGCAAAGGCCTGAGAAGAATTTATGGACTAGTATCAAACACATGGGCGAATATCAGACTTATGGACTTACTCTGGTCTGTGCTGTATAGACAAGATATGATTGGTTTTTTTATATAAAGGTCTATTTTATACACATATGAGTGTCTCTGGATTTGTTTCTCTACTTAACCTGGCCTAACACAATTCCATATGATTTTTTAAGGTATGACATTTCAGAAGCAGATAACCAGGTCTGTCTGGGTGGGTTCAAACCACCAATTTTTAGGCTGGTCTTGGAGTGCTTAATAGCTTGCAATACTCCATGATCCTATTATAATCAGAAATTCCTTAGTCCTATTGTGATTCTCCTACTCATTTGCTATGGGAATATTGCTGCATCTTGGAGTTGACTTCAACATGGGTAAAATTGAGATACAAAAAGCAGACCTCTAAGCATTGTTGGGGTGACAGTAGCATTTATGGAACATGTGCTATGTACCAGGGACTATTTGACACCTTACGTGAATTATTTAAGCTAACCTTCATAGCACTCCTCCAAACATGGCAACATTAGTCTTATATTGCAAACAGGAAAACTAAAAATGAGAAAGCTTGAATAGAATGAATAAGTTCGTATGCTTCTAAGTGTGAAAGGTAGGATTTGATGCGATATTGAACTAAGCCTATTTTATCACATCACATGAAAATGTCAATGGACTTTTCAACTGTAATTGCATACCCATAGAAATATAGGTATATGAGCCAAATACTGATTTTCTCCTCTAGTGTGGTAGGTGATTATACACATTTCAGTGGATTGCCTAAAAAGCTTATATAATTTCATTGGTTTCTTGAGACAATAGTAACATTTAGCAATTTTGGGGGGGCATCACTGCCCTCTGGTGGTCATGACAGCTAGCAAGCCTTACTCCTGGAGAGCTGCTACTGGATTTGAACCGCCAAGCCCATGGGCCATAGTCCCGCATTCAACCACTATGCCAATGAGTCTCAGCCCTTAGCAGATGTTTTAAGAGAAATATCACATAACGGAGGTAAATGTTTATATAATATTAAAATGATCATCCATTGTTTAAACAAATATGCTTAATATCACAATGTATTTAAAAGAAATGTTATACACAAAGCAAGTATTCATTCATAATATTAAAGTGCCACTTCACTTGCATATAGTAGAAAAATCCCTTATGCAATCTGGCATATGAACTTGAAAATCTTGCCTTTCACATGACTTAATTTGTAACATGTTGGCCAAGAAAAAATTATCTCAGTTACTGTAGTCCAACACTGTTTCTTTTGAATTTTATTCAAACCAAAGTCTAACCCAAAGATTTTTAGGAAGAAAATCCATCTCTCACAGAATTAATATGGTTACTCCTAAACACATATTCTAATTCTTTCCATTTCTTATATTTCCTAAATAGTTTTACCCACATTTAGTTTTTCTTTAACCAAAGTAATGCTCCATACTTTTGGACTGCCGCTAATAGAATTATAAATACTTTTCCCTTGAATATGCATTCCAAGTTATTCTGATCCAAGACTATATTACTTTTGTTTTGCACCACAGATATGATGATGATGGGGTGTTTCATTGAAAACAATGAAGCATCTTATATGAAGAAAAGTATCAGTGAGTAAAGCAGACCCTCAATTGGGTACACTTTAAGTACCAATGTATTTTGCATGCCGTTAAATTAATTTATGTAAAGAAAACAAACATTCTCACACATCAACCAATAGATAACATCAAGATAAGTGAAGAAAAGCCTGAAGTTGTCAATGATTTCATCTGCTTTAATCGCCAATCAGTGCTCATGGAAGCAGCAGTGAAGAGATCAAATGATACATTGAACTTGGTAGATATGTTACACAAGATCTCTTACAAATGTGGAAAATCAAGGATAATACTTTGAGGATCAAAGTGCACCTGATCAAAGCCATGGTGCTTTCAATGAACTCATACGGATGTGCAACTTAGACATTGAGTAAGGGAGACTGAAGAAAAGAATATAAATAGATAAATAGAATAATAATACAATGAAACTCTGCTATTGGTGAGGAATATGAAAGCTTTATGGACCACAAGAAAGGACACGCAGATGTGTCTTGGAAGAAGTAGAGTCAGAATGTTCCTTGGAGGCAAGCATGGAGAGACTTCATTTCACCTATTTTGGAATTGTTATGTGGAGAGAAGATTCCCTGCAGAAGGACATCATTATTGGCAAAACTGATCAGGGGGGCAGGTGGGAGGAGGGTGAAAGAAAAAGATTCTTAACAACTGACACAGTGGCTGTATTAATGAGTTCAAACAGAAGAACAATTTTGAAGACAGCAGGACTGGGTAATATTTCATTCTGTTTTTCAATAACACCTAAAAGGAATAAAACATTTGTTTAATTCAGTATCAATTCAAATAATTTCCTATGTTTATAGAGCCTTCAAATAACTGAAATTTCCTCTCAGGTGAAAAAAAAGATTTTTATCTTGTTAAATAAGTGCTTTTTAATCAATTTCTTTCCAAAGTAAAATGAGGAAATTAAAAGCATTAATGAAAGTAAATGAAATCAGTTCTTGAATCTCTCCATTCACACACAATATGGTCACAAATACACACATAACACCTGCAATTGATTCCACAGCTAAATCATCTTGATTTTATGAACATTCAAAAGTGTACATATCTAAGGTGAATAAAAAACCCTTCAGCCTAATTCGTGCATATGGTTAGTAAGAAACTTCTGATTTCGTTTGAATAAAGATGGGAGAAATGTATTATATAATACACAGTAAAATTTAAAACCTAAGAATCACAAGTCAGGAAAAATCATTTGAGACTATCAATTGAAAGGATACATTTAGAAAATATCATCATGGAATTCTTGCCAATCTGATCTTTTAGATGTTTGGTTAAATAAAAGCATAAATTTATTGGAAACTTTATTTCAGAGCACGAGGATCAACTACACTAATTTTAATTCCTGCTCTCCATTTGGCGACAGCCAGTGGAATTGAGTGTGGTTACACTGAGCCCGGGTTAATCACACGCTCTCATGCTCAGGTCTACTGTGATGGGCAGGTCTGGTGGCACAGAGCAGTAAGACATGTAAGAAGTGTTGGAAAGGAGTCCTGGAGAGCCAAACCACACAGAGACAGATGTGCATGACGCTGAAATAATTTCTTTTCAGTGAAAAAGTACATATAATTCCTATACTTCATAAGCTTTTGTATGAGTAATGATACTTCATACAGTGAAAATCAAAATTGCTTTGATCCTGATCTGCTTTTCAAATCTTCAAAAGAGAAACTCCAGAATGTATGACTTAGGGGGAAGACGCAGAATCTTTAAAAAATATTAGTAGTGCCTGTCTCTTCTATGGTTGCAGTTGTGGTCAGTGCCCTTGACATGGTTCCAGCTCATTGTGACTTCAGGGATCACAGAAGGAAATCCAGCCCAGTCTGTGCCACCTCACAACAATTCTGTTTATGCCTATTGTTTTTAGTCACTGTCTCAATTCCTCTCATTAAAGGTCTTCATATTTTGTCCTTTAAAATTATTTATTTATTTAAATCATTTTACTTGGGACCCTTACTACAATCCATATATCCATCCATTATATCAAGCACATTTGTACATATGCTGCCATCATCATTTTCAAAATGTATTTTCCACTTGAGCCCTTGGTATCAGTTCATTTACCCCCCCTCCCATCCCTACTTCCCTCCTGAACCCTTGTAATTTTTTCAAGTCTTCCACTGACCACTGTCTCCCTTCACCCACTTTTCTATTGTCCATCCCCGCAGGAGGTGGTTATATGCAATTATTGTGATCTGTTCCCCTTTTCTTTGCCCACCCTACCTTCCCCTTCTGGTATCACTACTTTCATTATTGACCCTGAGGACTTTATCTGTCCTGAAATCCCTGTGCTTTGAGCTCTCATCTGCTTCGGTGTGCATGCTCTGGTCTAGCTAGATCTGTAAGGAAGAATTGAGGTCATGATGCTGAGGGGTGGCATTAAAGAACTACAGGAAAGCTACATGTTTCATCAGTACTATAAGGCACCCTGACTGACTCTTCTCCTCCCCACGACCCTTCTGTAAGAAAATGTCCACTTGTCTACAAATTGGCTTTGGATTTCCACTGTGCCCTTACCCTCATTCATATCGATATGATTTTTTCATTTGGGATATTTTATGCCTGATACCTGATCTCATCGACACTTCATGATCATACAGGCTAGTGTGCATTTTTCTTGTGGACTTTGTTGCTTCTTAGCTAGATGGCCACTTGTTTATCAAGCCTTTAAGACCCCAGGCACTTTATCTTTTGATAGCTGGACACCATTGACTTTCTTCACCACATTTGCTTATGCACACATTTGTCTTCAGGGATCATGCCAGGAATGTGAACATCACAGAGTGCCAGGTTATTAGAACAAAGTGTTCTTGAATTAAGGGAGAACTTGAATAGAGGTTCGATGTCTTTCTGCTATCTTAATACTTATATAACCTCTGTACATAGATATACTTTACCTATCATCATATACAATTATATTTACATATATACATGCCTATATTTGGATAAAAGTCTTCCTTTTAAGTGATATTGGGGATTTTTTCTTTGTCTTTAAATTTTACATATGCAAACAGTCCTTTTATCAATGATATATTCTTATTTTTTTAATATTAGGAAATGCAATTCAGTTTTCTAGCAATTACTATATCTTCAAATTATCATTTAAAAAGTCAAGGAGTCGGGGCTGAGCCCCGGTGGCCTAAGTGGTGGAGTGCAGAACTGCGCAGCTGCGGGCTTGGTGGTTCAAATCCAGCGGCGGCTCTCAGGAGCAGCACTGGGTAGCGCCCACGACCACCAGAGGCAGTGATGCCCCCCCAAAAAACAAAACAAAACAAAAAATCAAGGAGTCTTGGAAGGAAAATAATATTTGGAAAGTCTAGAAACAATTGCACAGTACTGCTTGATTGAACTATGGGATGATATATGTATTAGCTCCCAATTAAAGTAAAAGAAAGTACACTATATATAATTATAAGATGCTAATTACAAGATGTACCATTTCAATAACTTTTGCACTACAGCTTTGCCCCATAAAAAATGAAGAAAATTGAGGAGGAAAGGGAAATATGGGCAGCTGGTACTATGGTAGTGGAGGGAGGATGTTTTGAGAGTGATGATGGCAGCAAGTGTGCAAATGTGGTCTGCATACAATTGACGTATGTATTGACCATCATGGGAGTGGTATGACTCCCCAATAAAATGATTTATATTTAAAAGGGTGGGAGAAAGAGGAGCTTATACCAAGGGCTCAAGTAGAAAATACTTGGAAATGAAGACAGCAACAAGTATACAAGTATACTTGATACAAATGATGTATTGAATGTTTTAAGAGCTGTAAGAGTCCCCAATAAAATCACTGGGGGGGGGGAAGTGATGTAAGAGCCCCCAATAAAAGTATTTTAAAAATGAAAAAATTGTTAGAGAAGATTGAGGAAAAGTAAATTTCAGAAAAATTTTCCCTTCACTCCTGAGTTGCATATTACTACGATCAAGTAGATCTGTAGGAATGGCTCTGTAGAGCTATTTGGGCAAAGATACAGTAAGTATGTTAGTAGGCCAACATGAATCCATAGAATGTTTTGCTGCAGTCAGTCTTTCCCCCATTTCTCAATGCTGAAACATCAAGAGCATGTTGTGTGTAGCTATTATTTTTAATTGAGAAGAAGGAATAGAGGTGAGAAATCCCTAAAATTTCAAAGGCACTCTCCAAAGCAACAGTTTTAATTTAACTTTATGTATACATTTGAAAATTAATAGACTCTGTGGTAATGCTGTTGCTTTTGGAGTTCACTCAGGAGGGTTTTAAAATGGAAATGCTGCCAGATGGTGAACTTCAGAGATATGAATGGCGCCACTGTAACAAGTTCCTACACAGACATGATGCCCATTGTAGCGCACATCCCTGTGGACATGTTTTATTTTTTAATCTTTACATACACATATTCTTATTTGAAGGGCAAACTAAAGAGGCAGGTGTGTGAGCAGAACCAGGGAACCCAATCAGGAAAGGTATGCATCAGTGTTTTCCCCTCTCACCATGCTTATTCAACCTTTATGCTGAAGCATCTGAGCCTGGATTATATGAAGAAGAAAATTGCATGAGGAATAGAGGAAGACTTAGTTAATAACCTGAGATATGCAGATGGCACTATCTTGCCTGCCGAAAGTGCAGAAGATTTGAAGCCCTTGTTGATGAAGATCAAGGATTGCAGTCTTCAGTGTGGATGGGACTCAGTGTAAAGAAGACCCAAACCCTGACAAATGGACTAATAGGTAGTATCATGATAAGCAGTGTAAAGAGGAAGCTGTCGAGGATTTTGTCTTGCTTGGATAGACAATCACTATTCGTGGAAACACCAGTCAAAGGGTCAGACAATGCTTTGCATCCTGGTAAATCTCCCGCACAAGACCTCTTTAAAGTGTTTAAAAAAAACAAAGATGTTACTTGGAAGACTGAGTTTTATCTGTGGAGACGAGGTATTTCCAGTTACTTCACATGCTTATGAAAGTAGTATACGGAATAATGAAAACCAATGTGTTTGAACTCTGGTGTTGGTGAAGACTATTGAAAATCCCAAGGATGGCCAAAAGAACAAACATCTCTGGAAGAAGCGCAGCACGAGTGCTCCTTACTGTCAAGGATGGTGATACTTCATTGCAAGGATTTTGAACATGTTGCGTTAGTCCAGGTAGTCTAGAGAAACAGATCCAGGGAGAATCATATGTGTGTCATGGAGAACTTTATATCAAAGAGTGATTGATTATTAAGAAAATATCCTAGCCCAACCCAGATCAAGTCCATAAGTGCAATTATTACCCCACAAATTTTCTCTAATCTCCTTCCATTCTGACTATCCTTTGCAATAGTAAAACAATAAGCTTTATATTACATGACATGGAGGAAATTACTACTCATTTATTAGAAAATTAGCCTTACTTTCATTGAATCTGAAAAGACTGCATTTTAGGACAGAGGCATGTAAACCTGCTATTTTATAATTTCAAATATAATTTTTGCCTCTCCTTGAAGATCATTCCAGTAGAGGGCTCCAGCTTTCTTTGGCATGTTAAAAAGGAAAAAAACATAGGAAGGTTTTTAAAGACAAAATTGGAAAGTTATATTTAAAGTGTAAAAGCTTTTTTTCCTAACATGACTATGTAGCTAATTACGTATCTAGCTGTCTGAGTAGTCAAGCTCACAGTTACTCAAGTGTTTATTGATGTTATTCATTCACTAATTTCTTTCAGCTCCTTCCTTAGTATGTTCTCCGTATGTCTTATTTCAAACTCACGTACACCTCAGAAGCCCATTCAGAGTCCCTCAGGCTTCAGTGCTGTCTCAGTTTCTTCACTGATTTAAATACATAAAACATGGTGAGCATAAAACAAAAATACGGAAGAGAACACTCTAAATCATCATGAATCTGACTTTTGAGAGACCACTTATTTGTTCCCATTAATATTATAGCATGTTCCTTTAGTCTTTATACCTAGCGGAATTTCACAAAAGTCTGATCATGGCTGATGAAACCAAATCAAATCAGATCCAAAATGTTAAAATGTGAGTCAAGTGGTGCTACAGGAAGCATCACAGTTCAAAGCCCTGGAACAGAAGAGTCAAAGAAGCCTTATGAACGCTTTCCTGATGCAGATACAGGAGACTGGGTTCCTGGCAGGGCTCTTTCAGGAGCAGCACATTCACCACAGTGCCGGAGTCCTCCACTCTTGAGCAGCACACTGTCGCTTTCCAACCTTGATGGTCAAGAGATTTGGTTGCTATGCAATGTCTTTATATTCTCAGCAGGAGATTGGGTAGCAAAGTTTTGATCCATAATTTCCCCATTCCTCTATCATTTAAGTTTTCCAATATTGAGAACACTCATTTCTTTTCCTGAGTTTCTACCTCAGTTATGACTAAACAGAGTAGAAACAGTTTGAAATCCTGATTCTAGGCTTGATTATATACATCATATGTACCCATTTATTCCGGTGTATACTTTTATACACTTAACATGTCATAAGAATTTTTGGATTTTTCATAATGAGATAATATTTCTTTAAATAAATGTGCTTTACTGTGCTTTTTAATACAGTGATATTACAGAGATCATTTTCATATCTTTTTTTGTAAAAAGGAGATTTTTATTTCCTTAGAATGCATCTAGAATCAAAATCACTGGTCAAAAATACTACTTTTGGAAGGTCTTGCTCCACGATGATGCCATTCCTGGCCATCCCCACCATCGATGCCATAGTGGAGCCCATTGCTGCAGTTACTGGGTCAGTCTCCCTGGGGAGTCTGACTCTTTTTTCTGACCCTCCGCTTTCCCCACCATGATGTCTTTCTCCAGGGACTGCACCCTCTTGATAATATCTCACTTCTAAGGAGTATTTTGGCTGTACTTCTTCCAAGGCAGATTTATTTGTTCTTTTTGTACTTCGTGAACTGTACAATACTCTTCAACCACTCCATATCTAAAGGCAGAGATTTTTCTGCAGTCATCTTTATTAATTTCCCATATTTAATGGTCATGAAACAATTGAAAATCATGGCTTAGATCAGTTGTACTTAGTCCTCAGTGCCATATTTTTTTTAAAAAAAAACACTTTACTGCAGACTTTTTATAGCAGACTTTTATAACAGACTTGCCTATTGCATTAATAAACCATTTCATTTTTTGACTGCTGCTTCCTCAGACATTGGTCGTAAATTCAAGAGAAATGAAATTTCAATCTTCCTCTACTTATCATGATGGTGCTTAGGGGTCCAGTTGCAAGGATTTTTGCTTTCTTTATACTGAGATGTCATTCACACTGAAGGTTGTAGTCTTTGATTTTCATCAATAAATGCTTCAAGTCTTACTCATTTCAGCAAGTAAGATTATATTACCTGCTTACTACACACTTAAGGTATTTTCCTTCAGAATTGATGTTAAGTTCTTCTTCATATAGTCCAATTTCTTGAATTACTTGCTCAGCATACAGATTGAATAAGTATGATGAGAGGATATAATCTTGACATGCAGATTATCTGACGTTAAGCTAGTCAGGATCACCTTGTTCTACTTGATCTATCTGTAGATTCTGTGTGAACTTAATTAAATATTCCTTGAAATATCACCCATAACTTGTTATGAGTTACATGGTCAAATGTCTGTGTAGAGTCAGCAAAATGCACGAAAATGTGTTGCTGCGATTCTGTACAATCAGCACCAATCCTTCTAACTTCTGCAAGGATTGCCTTCCTTAGGTATTCTCTCTGGAACCTGACTTGAACTTCTGTCAGTTTCTATAGGTGTATTGCCACAACTGTTTCTAACATTTTTTCAGAAAATTTTTATTTATGCTTTATCTTGCTTGACAATGTACACATTCTATTTGATTGCTCTTCTTCAGAATGGCAACAAATACAATTGTGTGTTCTTTTTACAGTTGGCTGATCAGCTGTCTACCAAATTTCTTGCCATAGATAAGTAAGCAATTCCAATGTTGTATCTATTTATTGAAATATTTCATTTGGAATTCCACCAACTCTTGCACCCTTGTTTTTTACTAATGATTTCAGTTCAGATTGGACTTCATTCATCAATTCCTAATTACCATCAATGATTTGCTGCTTCTTAAAATGGTGGGCATTAGCCACGTCTCTTTTGCTTAGTAACTGTGCCCTCTTTTCCAGCTTGTTTTGATTCTTCCTTCAACTGTCAATATTTTGCCCATAGAATTCTTCAATATTTCATCATGAGGCTTGATTTTTTTTTCCTTTTAGTTCTTTTAGCTTGAGAAATAACTGTTTGCATCAAGCTTAGTCTTCCACTTTGATTCCCTAATTTCAGTTCTTCACACATGTCTTATATTATTTTATCTTGAATTCTCTAATGCAGGAATTTTTTCCAGCTTTTATTTCAACATTTCTTCCATACACTATAGAGGTTTAGTCTACACTCAAGAGCACATTTGTGTCTCTCTGACATTCATTTTAGCAGTTTCTCTCTTTTTCTTTCTTCCTCTATGATGTCCTTACTGTCAACCCACACCTCATCTAAGCCTCAATCATTAGTGCTCTTTGTTTCCAAGTCCATTCTTTAAATGATCTCTAAATTTAGGTAGGCTATATTCAAGACTGTATTTTGGCTTTAATTGACTTTTTTATTTGAAGAGAGCTTTTATTAAGTCTTAAATGGAATAAGGATAACTACAGAGATTTATTACCTGAATGACAGAAATCTTTAGTCTGAGGTCATAATGGTGTCGAAGGGTCTGTTGAGACACAGAACTTTACAAAGGAAAAGTCACAAACACATGGTTATCAGCAGATCAGTAGATGCTAGTTACCAGTTGAACTCCTGGAGTGGGCTCTGGGACCATGCTTGGGAGATGTACATTAAGTTGGACAGAAAAGCTTATAGTCTTGATCCAGAGAATTCACCCAAGATATTCAAGGCATGAACCATGACCATGCAAACCCAGTACAGTGATTTCCATCACAGACAAGCCCAGGTAAGCCCCTAAGGAACCTCTCCATGGGTTGGTAAGGTAGAATAATCCACTTTACAATGCACTGCATTTGAGTGCTACACTATTCCAGTTCAGAGAGGGCATTGAATGGAAGCTTTGCCCTTGTAGGGATTCTGCAAGTGGATTTTGGGCTTTGCCTGTTTCCATGTTCTTGTTGCTACGTACCATGAAATTAGCTCTGACCCACAATGACCCTATGTACAGCAGAATGAAATATGGCATAATCCTGCACCATATTCATAATTGGTCCTGTGCCTGAGGCCATGGATGCAGCCACTGTATCCATCTATTTCATTGAGGGTCTTTGCCATTTTCTCCATCCCGTCACTTTAGCAAAACTGGTGTCCTTATTCAAGTACGGGTCTTTTCTGACAGTGCATCCAAAGTATGTAAGATGAAGTCTTGCCATCCTTGCCTCAAAGGAGCAGTCTGGCCTTACTTCTTCTAAGACAGATTGTTTTGTCCTTTTAGCAGTCCATGGTACTTTCAATACTCTTCTCCAGTCCCACAGTTCAAATGCACTGATTCTTCAAAGGCCTTCCTAGTTCAATGTCCAATTTTCACTTGCATATTAGGTAATGGAGAATACCATGGCTTGAGTCAAGGGCACCCTAGTCCTCAAAGTAACATTGTAGCTCTTCAATACTCCTAAAGAGTTTTTGTGCAACAGATCGACCTAATACAATACATCATTGATGTCTTCACTGCTGCTTTTTTGGAGGGGAAGGGGGCATCACTGCCTCTGGTGGTCGCGGGCGCTACCCAGTGCCACTCCTAAGAGCCACACTGGATTTGAACCTCCAAGCCCACAGGCCGCAGTCCCGTATTCAACCACTTACGCCACCAGGGCTCAGCCCCACATCATTGCTGCTTTTCTAAGTATCAGTTGCAGATCCCACTATGGCAAAATCCTTAACAACTTTGATCTTTTCTCCATATATCATGATTGTACTTACTAGTCCAGTTGTGAGGATTTGGGTCTTTTATCCTGTAGTTGTAATCCATCCTGAAGATTGTATCCATAGTCTTCCATGTACTGGGTGCTCACAGTTTAAGCTGTAATATAATTTTCTCATCTGATTATGGATTCTATGACTAATAATCCTTGGGCCACACGAGTTGGTGAGGGCCTTCTGTGTTAACTTTGCGGATACCTCTGGTAGATGGCTGCTTGCTTTAAGATAAGCCTTTAACTGGAGATCCAGAGCTGGCTAGAGATCTGCAGCAGGCAGAGATCTGAAACAGAGCTTTTGTCTTTCCATGACTTTGGATACCCAGCTAAGTCAGTTTCTGAGGACATCCTCAGCCAAAGGAAGCAGAAGAGATGAACTTCTCACCCTCACATCCCCATCCAACCCCAATCAGAAGAAATATAAACAGCATCCTCCAATAACAACAAGAAAATATAATTATGTACATATTTTTATAACATCTCCGCTGATCCTCAAATCAATCAATAAAACAAAAGTTTCCAAAGGTAACTGAAGGAAAGAAAAAATAAAATGAAATGTCAAAAACAACAAAAAAAGACAAGGCTTTAAGACTTCAGATGCTATTCTCCCTGCTACCTGGGCACGATCTGATTTCTTCATCCCACTTTGCTGTAGCTCCCACGTTTCAGTGATCACTTCATGCGGGCTATAATCAAGCAGGGTCATGTCAAAAGAACTAAGTTTTCATATATTAGAGCTTACATTTAAGTGCAAGCTCAAAATTCATATATACACCTAAGTTTTATTTATACTCCTGGTCAATTTTAAAGGCAGTATGTCAGCTTCTTGAGAAATAATATAAAAAATCTCCAGAAGACATTCAGCAATTCTAATAATAATATCTTTAATCTACTCAGTAGCATAGAATTTTAAAAGATTGTGAGAAAAGGAAAGTATATATATACATATATATAAGCTATTTAGACTAAAGTACATGAAAAATCACTTGTTAGGTTTAAAATTAAAATGATGTGACTGAACATTGCTAAGAAAGCAATGAGAGTTCAACAGCAGATAAAATTCCAATAATTCTCATTTACTAAGGCAAACTATATTTGCAACACAAGCATGTCACAAAAGGCAATAAAAAAAAGCAAATATTCTTTTGTCTTAAATTGTCAAGTATTGAGCAACTTCAAAAGCAAACAATTTGAACCTAAGTCCAAGGAGAGCATTCATCTGCTTCTTCTCCCCCTAAGGTGCTTTAGATTTAGTCAAAAGAAATGTTTCCATTCTTTTAATCTACAAAAGGTGTATTTAAAGTAAAGTCCAATTGATTTACTGGGTTTCCCAAATCAGATCCTTCTGATATGGCCTATGACGAACACCTCACACTGTGAAAAGCCGAACCGAAAATCCAGGTAGCATGCGGATTGGGTCACCAAGAACAGAGGGGATAAAATGATCACAAATGCTTGATTACTAGAGTAATACAGGGCAGATTCTCCTCTTGAGAGTCTAGACAAGCAATGTAGATATTTCCCCCAAGGGCTGGATGATGCTCCTAGTTTACCCAGTGATAGTTACACAATTTCATGTCAACTTGATAAAATAATGAAGGAGTGGAGTTTAGCGGGACAGGTCACAGCCTGAAGATATCTCCTTGTGGGTGTGACCTAATCAGGAGGATTCTGGGAACTCCCTCTCTTACTCCTGGCAGGCAGGGCACACTCTCTCCTTCACATTCCTGTTGACAGGCAAAATAGAGCCATGTTGATGGCAGCCAGAGCCCTGGAGATGAATCCACTGCCATTGGATCCACATGATTTTCCACCTACCTCCATGCAAACTTCTTGCAATCAGAATCTTTGCATGTGCTTCATGAGTCTGAAGTGGAATTCATAGGCTAATTTTGGATTTATGGACTGATATTGAACTTATGGATTTGATATGTACTGGACAGGGATGTTTTATTGATGCATAATTACTTCTTGACCTAAAATTCTCTCTTACACATACATGAATGTCCCTGGATTTGTTTCACTGGTCAATGCAGTCTAAGGCATCCACTAAAAGCAGTGAAATCACCTTCTCCAAGCCAGACATATGCAGTCAGCCTCTGGCCAGAAATTTCCACAGAAATTCATTGAACACCATTGTAGGAGTGTCCATTAAATTGGGGTGACCATAAGGGAGTGCTATATGCTGGGAACTATTTGCCCAAAGATTTCTTTTGGGGGGATGCCATCACTGTCCTCTGGTGGTCATGGGAGATACCCAGTTTTGCTCCTGGAAAGCTGCTGCTGGATTTGAACCACTAAGCCCGTGGGCCACAGTCCTGCATTCAACCACTACACCACCGGGACTCAGCCCCAGATTTCTTTAATATTATTAAGTCAACTTTAACTTGCTTTTGAGTAATTGATAGCCTATCCAGGAGTGAGTCGCTGACCTTATTATGAAATAAGGGGGTTTCAAAAAGTTTGTGGGAAGCAATGTAATTAAAAGATAATGGAATTTCAATACAGTTGAGCTGAGCTTCTCCAACTTCTTATTCTATAGATATAATTGGTTTGACTCCTCATCTTCCCTTTGGTGCCATCTAAGTGTATGGTTGCCATTTATGTTGTTGAAATAATATATGTGTAATGAACAAATTCTGGGCTTTCATAGTTATATAGGGAGATCTTACAAGTATATCACCAAGACCATATGAGGGAGTTTAAAAAGTTGGTGGGTGGAAAAATTCCATATTTTCATTCCATATTCCTTTGAAGTCCAAAAAATTGATGTATTTGAATTTTGGTGTCAGTGAAGAGTACTGAAAGTATTGTGAACTGCCAGAAGATGAAACAAATATGTCTTGGAAGAAATACCAGAATGGCTCTTTAGAATTGAGGATGGCAGGCCTTTATCTCATATACCTTAGACACGCTGTCAGGAGAAATGAGTTCCTGGAAAAGAAGAACATCATGCTTAGTAAACGAGAGGATCTGCAAGGAAGAAGAAGATTTGACATGTAGCAGCAACAGTAAGTTAAAGCATAACAATTATGAGGATAGCACAGCACCCAATAATGTAGACATGAAAAGATAATCAACCTCTTCCAGCAACTTTTTGAAGAATTCTCTTATAAGTAAAGTATAAATCATTGTGGAGAAATCCTGGATCGAGTTTCTGGTAAGCAGAAAGTGAATAATAGAAGCTGAATTTATTCAGGGCTGTTCACCCCTGGGCCTCAGGTGGCAGAATTTCTCAGCTGATTAACCCCCACGTGTCATGCTCCAGGGCTGGGGCCAGGGGCAGGCAGACATGTATGCTCCACAATCAGTGGCAGATGGAGATCACTGGCCAAAGATACCTGGGTCTCCTGGTGACAGCCCCAGGTGACGCTGGGTAACATGGTGATAGGATGTTATAGGTGCCCTGCCTTGACCCCATAGTCCTCCTAGCAGCCAATCAGACCAATATTAACTGAGAAAGAAACATAAAACTCTTCTGTACCTGCAACTGTTAAGTCTGGCCCGTGGCATCCTTGTGAGTGGAAGATTGTAGGCGATGGTGTTAAACCAGACTCACCTGCCTGAGCGTCCTCGCTGCTCTATGATGCACAGACTCCCATATTGAGCTCTGTTTCTAAGATGTAAAAAGTGATTTTTTTTCTGGATTGGAGAGAGGGGGAGAGGGGTTTGTAGAACAGAGAAGGAATCCTGCAGGGAAGTGTCTGCTTTAGAAACTCAAGAGTAAACTAATGAGGATCCGCTGTTGGAAACCAAATTTCTTCATCAAAGACAGCAAGACAAGACAACATTAAATCCATTGTGCCAAATATATACATATATATGTAAAGTAGTATGCTTATGAAAATAATTGTATACAAAAATATACAACATATGTATTACATAAAATATGGCAGTTCTGACTATGCAGAACCTGCAATGTGTAATAATAACTGCTGATAAGAAATACCACCTATCTGATTTCCTATGAGGCAAAGGTCAACCATATCCCAGTTCTCTAATTTTGTCCCCAACCCTGGCCTCCCCAACACGTGTTCCCTATTGAGTTTGTTATTTATTGAGTTGGCCTTAGAGTACTCATAGAAGTAATATAACTGCAATAACTATTTTAATAACAGAGAAATATATAAATAGAAATGAAGGCATGCAAAGAGGAAGTTTAAGAGATTCCAGCATGGAGCTTTAATGTCTAAAAGAGACCCACAGTTAAAAGGAGACCCTGGTTAGCTTTTACAAAAAGCAATGTTTATCCTTACCTTTCAGCAAACTGTCCAGCAGGAAATTACCTGTGTGGCCTGATGGGCTCAGTACATAGTTCTTACCAGTTCCTGGTAGGGCTTTGGTCTTGGTCTCTGCTGCTAATGGTTGGGTCCAGCACTGCCTCCAATTCTTGTATCATCTCAATAATTTCCTCCTTTCCTGTCCCAAGTTTACTTAGCCTAGGAAGTTTATCATGCAGGACTCAAGCCCAAAGATTATATTCCTCTGCCTTGTTGATCAGGACAACTCATCGAAGGCTCTGGATCCTTGGATTTTGATAGGCTAGTTCACAGTCCCTTGATAATTACAATGCTATTTGACCAACTGCTTTGGTGGGATTAGATCCAGAGTCAGAGGCTCTATAAGGGAAAGCAAAACATGAATCAAGAGACAAAGCTTTGAATAGAATAGAGTTACGTGGTGGGATAGTGAGTTACGAGTTGGGATGTTAACAATAAGATCAGCAGTTCTGCCCCGTCACTCACCCCACAAGAAAAATGTGAAGTTTTCTGCTCCTGGGAAGATTTACAAGCCTCAGACTCTCGAAGGGGGCAGCTCTACTTGGTGTTCTAAGACCAGTATGAGTCTCAATAGACTTGATGGCTGGTGGTGTTGGGTGCATGATTTACATTTTAAAAGGTGCATGGCATAGCTTGTATCTTTTTCCTTTATCCTTTCAACCTATATGCTGAACAAATAATCTGAGAGACTGAAAGATACAAATTTCACTTGAAGAAGAACATGATATGAGATTGGAAGAAGATGCATCTTCTACAATACACAGATATACAGCCATGGCCTCCCCAAGCCGAAAATAGAAAAGACTTTAAGCACTTGGTGATGAAGGTCAAAGACTGCAACCTTCTGTGTGAGTTACCATCTATACAAGATAGGAAAGGAAAATCCTCATCACTGTACAGATATACAACATTATGATAAATGGAGAGAAAAAAGTAAAATTATGAAGTATTTCATTCTGCTGAGATTAACAACCATTGTACAAAGAAGCAACAGTCAAGAAAACAAATGGCATTTTGTATCGGGCAATCTGATGCAAAGGATCTATGCAAAGTGTTAAAAAGCTAAGATATATCTGATCTAAGCCTTTCTATGGTCTTTCTAATTCCTTCATATGCATGTGAAAGCTAGGCAATGGAAAATGAAGATGGGAGAGGAATTCATACATTTGATTAGTGGTATTGGTGAAACTATCAAGCACCTGTTTTAGAAGACATAACCAGAATGCTCCTTAGAAGCAAGGATTTAGAGTTGCTTATTTTGAACACATCTTCAATAACAAAGAAAAGTGTTACTTCAGTTTCCAAATGGTAAAAAAAGAAACAGTTTTGTTTGTTCTTTTAGCAGTCCATGGTACTTTCAATATTCTTCTTCAGTCTTCCTTATTCATCATTCAACTTCCACATGTGTATTAGGCCATTAAAAATACCCTGGATAGAGTTAGGCAAACTTTAGTCTTCAAAGTAACCTCCTTGCTTTTCAACACTTTAAAGAGGCCTCGTGCAGGAGGGGAACTGCAATCAATGCACAGGGAAGCAACAGTCAAGAGGTCAACATGGCACATCCATGAGGGCAGACATGGTTTCTATCTGATCAGTTTATCCAAGTTCTTAGCCCAGTGTCTACCATCCTTGGTGATAGATAAGTATCTGATTCATGGATGCAAATATGGTTTTTGGACTGGTCTTTTGCTTTTATCCATCTACATCTTCACCACTTAATACTAGTGACATGCCGATGGTATGCTTATTAAACACCTGGTAAGTGAAAGGTTGGCGGTTCAAAACCCACCAGTAGCTCCTGGGCAAACAATTCCAGAGTCTGTTCCAGTAGAGATTTTCAGCTTTGGAAACCTTATGGGGGAGTTCAATTCTGTTCTTTCGGTCACCATGAGTCAAAAACTATCCAATGGCAATGGGACAGTGTATTTAAACTTTGCTTTTCTGTATAACTAAGAGGTGGCAATCATGGTGGTTTTTCCTTTCGGTCTATTTGTTTCCAGACTATTTATAAAGGTAATCTTCCTGGCTAGAGGGTGTGAAGTGCCACCTTCCTTATATATTGAATCCCATATACCAATGAGGACCTGTAGCCGAACATTGCATTCTATTTCACTATTGACTATTCTTATCCTAGCACTATGCTACTTTGCTTTAGATTTGTCATTTGTTAATGCATGGTAAAACATGGACACTTTTCTTTGTGATCTTTTCCCCTTATTAACTTGGCAATCACTTGGTAACAGAGATGTGAAAAAGAAAAATCAAAAGAGGGTTTTTTTTTTAATTTCTTGTTTTTAACCTTAAACCTAACCCCTACTCTCCAACCTTAACCAAAAAAGGTTTTAGATTGGAATTTTTCTGTTGTTGTTGTTAGATGCCTTCAAGTTGGACTTATAGCAACATGATGTGCAAGACGCTTCCTTGTCCTGTGATAGCCTCACAATAGCTTTTATGTCTGTGCCCATTATTGGACCACTGTGTCAATCCATCTTATTGTAGGTATTCTTTTTATTTTTTGCTGCTCTGCTACTTTGCCAAGTATGATGTCCTTTTCTGGGAACACTTCTCTCTTAGAACGAGCCAAAAGTATGTGATGTGTAGTCTTGCCACCCTAGCTTCTAAGAGGTATTCTGTCTGTACTTAGTCCAAGACAGTTTTGTTTATTCTTTTGGCAGTCCATGGTACTTTCAATATTCTTTGCCAGACCCACAGTTCAAAATCATTGATTCTACTTCGGTCTTATTCAATATCCAACTTTCCCATGCACATTAGGCCATTAAAATACCCTGGTTTGAGTTAGGCAAACTTTAGTCTTCAATGTAACCTTCTTGCTTTTCAATACTTTAAGAGGTCTTGTGCAGTAAATTCACCCAATTCACTGACCCCTTGACTGTTGCTTTCATGAGCATTGATTATAGTTCCAAGCAGTCTCTTGAAACTGTAGATCATGAAGATTTTTCCTCTGTTTACCACTATGTTTTCTCTTGACTCAGTAGGGAAGACGTGGGTTTTCTTTTCATTAAGCCATAATCCACACTGAAGGCTGCAGTCCTTGATTTTCATCAGCAAGTGCTTCAAAGCCTCCTCATTTTCAGAAAGCAAGATCAAGTCATCTGCATAGAGGAGGTTATTAATAAGCATACTTCCAATCCCGACTTCTCTGGTTCTCTGCTCAGCATGCAGATGGGATAACTATGGGGAAAGAACACAACCCTGACAAACATAGCTCTCTTGATTTTCAACCCTGTAGTAGACTATTGTTCTGTTCACATAACTGCCCCTTGATCCAAATACAGGTTCCCCAGGGAGCACAATGAAGTGTTCTGGAATTCTCATTCTTTTCAAGGCTATCTGTAATTTATTATGGTCCAAGTCGAATTCCTTTGCCTGGTAATAAAATGCAAATAAGCATCTCTCTGGTAGTCTGTGCTTTCATCCAAGATCCATCTGACATGTGCAATGACAGGTCTTATTCCACACCCTTCCGGAATCCATCCTGAATTTGTAGTAGCTCCTTGTCAGGGTACCACTGGAACCTCAGTGGGACGATCTTCAGCAAAATTTGTCTTACATGTGGTAAATGATATTGTCATCTAGTTTGAGCATTTTGTTGGGCCACCTCTTTGGTATGAGTATAAACTTGTATCTCTTCCAGTCACTTGGCTTGGTATGGGGTTTCCAATATTGCTGGCATAGACAAGTGGCTGTTTCCAGTGCTTCATCAGCTTGCTGAAACATTTCAATTGATATTTCATTAAATCCTGGAGACTTGCTTCCAGTGCAGCTTGGACTTCCTTCAGTTCTTGATTATGTGCAGCTTCACGGAGCAGTGGAATGTTAATCTATCCTCTTTCATGCATGGCTCTTTTACATTCTCTCCATTTTGTTTTGAGAATTCTGACATCATTCAACATTTTACCCATTGAATCTTTCACTATTGAACCCCATGGTTTGCATATTTTCTTCTGTTCCTTCAGGTAAAATATACTGACCATGTTCTTCCTTTTTTGGTTTTCTGTCTCTGGGCCTTTACACATTTCTTTGTCTTCTCAAGCTTCTCTTTGAATTTTTCTGTTTAGCTCTTTGACTTCAATGCTTTTTCCATTTCTTTTAGATACGCTATAATTAAGAGCAAGACACTCGCTTAGACTTTCCTGTGTTTTTAATGACCTTTTGCTTTCTTCGTGGTATTTTGGCTCTAATGACCCTTTCTCTCATGTGTCTTATAGCATTGAAGTTCAGCTTCAGCTGAGCTCAGAAGCAAACAAACTTGACTGCCATCAGATTTTTTCTGATTCATAAGGATCCTATAGAATGGGATAGAACTGCCCCTGTGTGTTTCTATGACTGTAATTCTTCTTCATGTTGTGTGGCAGTCATATGCTTATGCTAATTTCATGATTGAGATATAGGGATGTTAATCTGGAGATAACCATTGAGTAGCCAATGAGGTCTCTGTATGGGCATGGCTTTCTCCTGAGACTTCTGGGAAATCTCATGATATTTCCTACATGAAAACGAGAGGCTGTCTCCCCAGTTGGTAGAAGTTAGTCTCAGAGACAATGAACTACGGATAAGACAAGATGGCAGCATCTGAGGAGCCGGAGGAGAAGCCACACGGCCTTGCCCTGATGGAACCACACATCTGAAGTTGGAGAGGCCACCTGGAGACCCCTGCCAGTGCTGAGTTGCTTCTACCACCACTGGATGCTGTTGATGGACCCTGAGTCCTGGAAACGAGGTGTCATGAGGGACCCCTGCCAGCACCGGGACTCTGCACCCACTGACCTGTGACTTCGTGAGTCAGAAGAAGACGTTATAGACTGATATCAGGCATATGGGCTATTATCAGACTTATGACTTTGAACTGGATTGACCAGAGATGCTTTCTCAATGTCCCATTCCTTTTGTATATAAACCTTTTCTTTATATCCATATGTGTGTCTATGATTTTCTTTCTCTAGTCTACCCAGACTAACACATGTGGATAGTAGACAATTCATCTTTCTCCTGCTCACCTGAACTTACATATGAGCTGTTCCATAGTCAGCTCGCTGGCCTGGTTTTAGCTGCTGACATTGAGTTTCTCCGTTGTTTCTCCCAGTCTGGGTTTCACAGCAGTTACCAGTAGGGCTGCAATCTGCAAGTTCAGCAGTTCAGCATCATCAACAGCTCTGCAAGAGAGAGGTCCAATAAAGAGTTGTAGATGCTGAAACTCTCAAGGGGCAGTTCTCCTGACTTATAGGGTCACTATAAGTAGGCATCAACTTGATGACAGTGAGTTCAGTGTATTGCATAGGGAAAAATCCACATCTATTGTCATCATTTGTTCTGTTTGGGAGAAAAAGGTATTTGGGATGAGCAAGTTGTTGGTCTTGTAAAATTCTATTATATAATCTCCAGATCTCCAAGTATGCTTCTGTCAACCTGGCCATACCTTCCAACTACTGTTCCTTCCTCTTTGTTTCCAAATTTTCTGTCCCAGTCACCAACAGTTATCAATGAATCTTCATTGCATGTTTGATCAATTTCAGAATGTAGACATTGATAAAGCTCTTCAATTTCCTTATCGTTAGCTCTAGTAGTTTTTGCTGAATTTCATTTAACAACAGGTATAGCAGTGCATTGACAGGGATCTGTCAGAGGTTCGAGTCAGCATCAAAAGAGGACACGGAACAAGGAACATCGTTGCCAATATCAGATGGCTCTTAGCTGCAAGGAAAGGACACCAGAAAAATGTTCACTTGATATTTTATTGATAATGAAAAGGCATTAGACTGTGTGAATCATAACAAACTATGGATAATTCTTGAGAAGAAAGAAAATTCTAGAATCTTTCATTGTACTCATGGGGAACATATACGTAGATCAAGAGGCAGTTGTGGAAATAGAAGAAAATAATAGTGCCCGGTTTAAAATCCAGAAAGGTGTGTATCAGGCTTGTAGTCTCTCACCATACTTATTCAAAGTGTGTGCTGAGTAAATCATCAGAGGCACTGGATTATACAAAAAATAATATGCGGGTTAAAGGAAGGTTTAATTAATACCCTGAGCTATGCCGACGACACAGCCTTGCTTGCTGAAAGTGAGGTCTCGAAGCACTTTCCAATGAAGATCAAGGATTGCAGTCTTCAGTATGATTTCAATGTAAATAAGACCCATATCCTCATAACTGGGCAAATACGCAACAGCATGCTAAATGGAAGAAAACACTAAAGTTGTAAAGGACTTTGTCTAGCTTGGAGCCACAATTAATGCTCACGGATCATGCAGCAGTCAAGAGATCCAAGAGTGCATTGCATTGTATGAATCTGCTGCACAAGGTCTCTTCAATGTGCTGACAAAGGAGGTAACCTGGAGAACTGAGGTTTGCCTGACCCCAGCTGACCGCAGGTATTTCAATGGCCTGAGATGCATGCCTACGTTGGTCATTAAATTACATAAAGAAGACAAGAAGAATCAACAATTTTAAATTAATGTTGCTGGAGGAAAATATTGAAAGTGTCATGGAATGCCAAAAGAATAAACAAATCTGTCTCAGAGAAGTACAATCAGAATGCTACTCAGAAGAACGGTGGTGAGATTTTTGTTTCACATATTTTGTACATGCTATCAGGAGGCACTTGGAGAAGGACATTGTGGTTTGCAAAATCACCGGTCAGTGAAAAAGAGAAAGGCCCTGGTCAAAAAGAGGAGGTCCCAGGACAAGTTGACTTGACACAGTTGCTGCAATAACTGGCTGTAACATAATAGAAATTGTGAAGATGGCAGTGTTTTGCTTCATTGTACATAGGGTTCCGTGGGTCAGAATTCATTGACAGATAGCGCCTAACAGCAAGCTTTGGTGGTCATTGCACAAGTCTGAAAAACAGCTGTATTGACTGGATTTCCTTGAATGGTGAAAGATTATCCTAACACCAGCAGCATTGCACTGCAAGATAAATCTTGAAATATCATTTTTGACCAAGGTTGGAATCTATTCCTCTTGTTTGTGTCATTGCTGGCATTGTAAACCATGTGACTCTCCCATTCAAAATGGCCAATAGAGTCCAGATCAGCTCAATAATGTCAAGGATATTTATTGATCTTTATGAGTTCCCTTTCATTTTGATTACTTCCAATTTTCATACTTCATGCACACCAAGTTCCAATTACTAATATGTTTGCAGCTGCTGCTGCTTCTTTTCTGTCATGCCTTGTCAACACATGAAGAGACCCGAAGCTTGACTTTATAGTAAGGCCGATCCATTTATTTGGGGAAAAATCACATAGGAGAGCAAGTCAAAAGTATTGTTACAAAATCACAAAAATGTGTAATAAACAAAAAATCAAGACGTGAAGCTATTGCTTCTCCACATATGCGCTATCTAAGTTTATATGCTATGGATGATGGTTTCTATCGCTCTCTTCCTGAGGAACCCTATGCCACATTCAAATGGCAGTCTGGGCATCCTCAAGGGACTCCAATCATGTTTCTTTAAATGTTCTTTGATTTGGGGAAACAAAAAAGTTTGACGGTCCAACATCAGGATTTTACAATGGTAGAATTTCCCAAAAAAATTCTGTGAGGATGGCCCTTGTTCTCCTTGATGAAAAGCAACTGCATCCCCACAATAGAGGAGAAAACAAAAGTTCCTGGCCATTATCTCACAGGTTCAATTATTTTCTTAAAATTGTTTTTTAATAAAAAGTCTCTCCCTGTGGTAATCATGCATTCTTTGAGGAAATCTATCATGATTATCCCTACCAAAAACCAACCTACCACTAACTTCAAACAATCACTATTATTTTTGGCCTTGAATTAAATTGGTTCTGCATATCCCTTCAAAAGCCATTGATTTGATGGGACTTTTATTTTGAAGGCACTGAAGAGACAAAGACTCGTTAATAATTACTGAGAGAGCTGGTCTTCAACCATGCACTGACTGCCAACAACAAAACAAAAGCAAAAACACACTGCTATAAACACACTGGCTCAGACTCCTAAGGACTCTGTAGGACAAGCTAGAATTGCCCCTGTGGGCTTCTGAGACTATAACTCTTCCTGGAATAGGAAGCCTAGTTTTCTCCACCAGAACCACTGGTGGTTTGTGGTTTCAAAGTACTGACCTTGCAGTTAGCAGCCCAATGCATAACCACTACCACACCAGCACCCCTTTATACTGATTACCAAGACATGCTTAAACATGTGCTGTTTAGAATTGAATGTGTATGTACATAAACTGGAAATTTAGCAAGATTACTTTATTGAACTGCCCTCTTCTATCAGAACTGTCCAAATTAAGAATTCTAGCAAAGCAATCAATATTCTTCAGAGGTGTCAAAGTCATGAAAATCAGTAACAGAGCAGTCACACACTGGAGGAGACAAACAGAAGCCTTGTTGACATGTCAGGTTACTAACACCAAAACCTTTAGTTTAAACTCCATCAACCGCTCCATGGGAGACAGATTATCTGTTTCTATGAAGATCCAGAGTCTCGGAAACCACGAGGGAAGTTCTACTGTGCCCTATGGGGTTTTTATGAGTCAGAATTGACTGACTGGCAGTGAGTTTGGCTTATAAATTAGCTTCTGTGCTAATTAATTAACTAAACAATGTGTAAGATTCTGGATTAACTCCTGGACAAGAGAAAGGACGATAATGGGAAAACTAACAAAATTTGCATCAAATGTGTAGGTGAGTTAATAGGATCGTTGCTGGTTCCCTGGGTTTGTTCATTGTACTCCAGTAGTCATGGAAGACACTACTGTTGTGGAAGATGGGTGAAAGGCATATAGGAACCTTCTGTACTGTTTTTGCATCTTTTCTGTATTTCTGAAATTGTTTCAGAATAGAAAAATAATACTTTGAGAGAGAAATGAATTAAAGCCTCGTTTCTTGGAGACAATAATTACCAAGCTGGAGTGTCACATCAATCATCTTTCATTCAACCACGTGCTCCCTTAGACCCCTGAAGCATTCTTTTCAGCATTGGGATAGGATCAGCAGCTGGGGGTGGTGCACACAGCAAACAAGAAAAAGTTTCATGGGTTAGTATGGCAGTCATGCACTCCTAAGCCAATTCCATGATTGGGAATCTAGGGGTGGAGTCTAGCCTATCAATCTGGAGATAGCCAATGAGACCTCTGTGTGGGTATGGCTTTCTCCTGAGAATTCTGGGAAGTCTTGTGGACTTTTCCCATTCTCTGGGAGACGGATACTGACAAGATGAGATAACAGCATGCAGATCCATCCTGATTCTTGGAGAATGGAGGAGCCGGAGAAGAAGCCACATGGGCTTGCCCTGATGGAGCCAAACCTCTGGGGCTGGAGAAGTCACGTGGAGACTCCTGCCAGTGCTGAGATGCTTCAACTGCCACTGGATGCTGTTGATGGACCCTGAGCCCTGGAAGCGAGGAGCCATGGGAAAACCCCTGCTGGCACCAGGATGCTTCTACTGCCGCCGGACACACAAGACTCTGCACCCACTGGCCTGTGATTGTCTTGGTGTCATTGCACGTACTTTGTAAGTCAGAAGGAGACTTTTTAGATTGGTATTGGACATATGGGCTAATATCAGACTTATGACCTTGGACTGGACGGGGTTGGAATGCTTTTTCAATGTTCCATTCTTCTTGTACATAAACCTTTCCTTTATATCCATATGCATGTTTATGAATTTGTTTCTCTACTCTACTCAGACTAATACATTAAGTGACAACCCAGTGGTCCACAGCAGTTATTTATTCAGGAGACCCATTAGGTAATCTCCTCTGGTAAAGATTAAACCCAAACCCAAACCCAGGCCATAGGAATTTACAATGACCATCTAGAGGTTCTGAGACAGCACATCTTTCTGGGAGCCCTGGGTCTACCTCCCACACAGCAATTGGTAGATTTGAACCCAGGACCCTCAGGTTGACAGTCCAAAGCTGACCCACAGTACCACCAGGGCTCCTTCCTGTGGAGACTGTAGCCTGGGAGACCTGTTGGGGAGCAGCTCCCCCTGTTCTTTAGGGCTACTAAGGGTGAGAATTGACAAATGATTTGTTTGAGGTACTGAAAATACAGCAGTGGAGGAGCTGATGGGTGTCAGGACTCTTGGAGCAACTCAGTCACTTCACTCACTCACTCACTCACTCACTCACTCACTCACTCACTCACTCACTGTCATGGAGTCTTTATAGGCACAGTGACCCTACAGAATAGGGTAGAACTGCCCCTGTGAGTTTCTGAGACTAACTCTAGGAATAGAAAACCTTGTTCTTCTTCCTAGGAGCTCCTATTCTTATCAATAAGGAAAATAAAATTAGAGTTTCATTTCCTTGTTTTGTGTGCAGAGCTGTGATAGTGGGCTTTTTCTAAGTGTGAAAAGGCGGTGGGAATTTTATACAAGAAAGAAGTTTATTACAAAAAGTCTATCCGAGATGGAGATTGGTGTGCTAGGATGCTCTTGAAACACATTGCTGGAGACCTCCATGATGCACTTGGCTAAGCAGGAGACAGACAGGGGGAAGATTGCAGGAGAAAAAAAGAGGGAAGAAGCAGTAGCAGACCGAAAAAAACCCCGCGTGAACTGACGGAAGATAGCAGTCCTTTCTTATAATATCATGAGGCGCTGCAAGCGGTAGATCTGGAGGGGACCCAAGAACTTCCTAGGATTGAGCAGAGTTTTAAGCAGATAGGGATAAAACATAAAGAATGGAAAATTGAGTACAAGCAACTTTAACTTGTCGAGTGCAGAGAGAGGGATGCTGTGCTGCACAACGAGGAGGAAGAAAGGATACTCTTTATCCACAAGTTTCGGAGATTTCGCAGAAGAGCACCGCGTGGGAAGGGGGAGCTTCGGGCGGTGTCTGGGCTGCTGCGAGTGTGCCTCGGGCGTGGCTGGCCCAGCCCCAGCCGGGTAGGGCCAGCGAGCAGGAGCCTGGGACCCGTGGCTGGGCCGAGGTGGGGGAAGGTTTCAGGGCGAAGGGGGAGGTGTGCAGTGTGTTTGGTGATGTCACTGCAAGTCAGGGAGCGGTGAAATTTAACACCGGCCGGATTTGCTGGGCTCCTCTTCTTCCAGGGGAAGCAGCGGCGGCAGTCCACCCCGGGCGTCGGCAGTTGCCACTGGTCCCCTCGCACCAACTTGATTTCAGAAGTGGGTGTGTGTACTGGTCTGACAAATGTTCGGGCGAGGGTTGTTCCCAATGACTTCCCCCCCTCCTCTGTCCACCCCCCCCCCCCGACTCCTTTCTTGTCTCTACTCCCATTCTCCTCCCAGGCCCCAAGCCCAGGACTCCACTGGAGTCGCAGAGTCGCCTTTGAACCGCAAGTGAACTCAGGGCTACAGTCACAGCCCAGCTCCCGCAGCGGCCAGCGCCCAGCCGCCTCCAAGCGAGCTTTCTTCCCGCCTCCCTCCTCGGGGGGCGCTACCCAGGGCTGGGTCGCTACTGAGCTAGGGAACTAGGGAGACTCACCCATCGCCCCTTTGGGTGCTCATTCTCCCCACGCCCCCAAACACTCGCTTTTTTGCTTTCTCGTCCCGGTTTCGGAACTTCGTGTTCATCTGATTTTTTTTCTCCCTTTGCATGGGCAGTATCTGCACCTTTAGCAGTTCGGAGCTGGCTTCTGGTTTCCATTAGCGCTTCGCTGCACGGACAAATGCATACAAATGCATTTAGGAGCACACAGAACAAGGCAAGGAAAGGTCTCCCCCACGGCAAAAACGTAAGTAGTCCACCGGAGGTGGAGGGGGGCGGGGGGCGCGCGCTGGGGTCTGGGCCGCGTCTTGGCCGCCACACTCCGCACGTTCTGCATAGATGGGTAACCGGGTCGCAGGCCTTGGCACTTTTCTTTCGGAGTTGGGAGCGGGAGAACTGCCTTGGCATCCTCCCCTGGACTTCCTTCTCAATTTGTAAACTATCTTGTTTGAAAGGAAACCTCCCCCCCCCCCCATCCTCACCCCCCGCTGCCCCGCGCGGGTCTCCCAGTTAATGCAAACACGGTCTTGCGGCTCCGGAGGAAAAGCGGCTGGCTGGAGTGCCGAGGTCTGCAGATCCAGCAGGGAGCTGGGATCGCGCGCCCTGCGTGGGCTCCCGTTCCCGCCGCCCTCGCGCCCGCCTCCCCTGCTCCTCCCGCAGGGCCCTGGCTCAAGCTCCGTTTCTCCGCGGCGTTCCTCGGGCTTGCGCTCTCGGGGGGGGGGGGGGGGGGGGGGGGGGGGGGGGGGGCTGGGGCATGAGTGGCCCCCTGGGTTTGCTGGGGGACCCACTAGACAGCAGGCTCAGTGGCAGGGAGCGAGGCGGTCTGCAGAACCTTTGCCAGGTGATCGCGCTTAGACTTCAGAGGGTGGCAGGCGAACGCCTCCTGTCCTTTGGAGGCTGCGCCCCGCAGAGGGTTCACGGGGATCCCCCATCTATTTGCCGTGGGGCCGAGCGATAGCGGCTGGGTGGCCCCGGAGAAGGGAGCATAAGATGCGGGGCAGGGCAGCTCCCCGCAGATGGGCTGCCCCGACTCCCCTTTGGGGGCTGAACCTGCCCTTCCTCCCAGCGCGCCCTGGGACCCGAGGGTGGACGGCGGGTGCGCAGCCTTGGCCCGCCGCCCCGGCCCTCCTGGAAGAGGTCAGTGGGTTACACAAGTTTGCTTCTGGCCGCGTGGGCGGGAAGGGCGAACTCCGCCTGGGGCTGGTCTGCCGCGAGGCTGGCCCCGGGGACAGGGGTGGGCGGGGGGCAGAGGGCAGGGCCGCTGGTGTCAGCTGAGGGCTGGCAGGGGGCGGGGAAAGAGCGCCGGGCGGCCGTGTTTGTACAGACACGTGCTCGCCTGCAGCGTGCAGCCCGCTGCTCCAGCCCCCCCCCCCCCCACTTCTCCCCTCCGACCACTGCCAGCCCAGCCGCGGAGCCATGCTGGCCATGCTGCCCCCCACCGCGAGGCATCAGGGAGGGGCGGCGATGTCACCCGCCGGGCTTTCACGGAAAACAGCGCTAGGGCAGCTGGGTTGCTATAACTAAGCCCGCACGCTAAGCTAGTCCCCTCGACTATGGCCCGGGCCTCGCTCACAGCCTGCAGCCACGCTCGCTGCCCACCGAGGAAAGCCCCGGGGGACCGGGCCAGGAGGCAGACCCTGGAGGCTGCCTTCTCAAGAGAGCGCGCGCCGGGCCCACTAGGGTTTCGGGCTGCGGTTGGGATAAGGGTGGGGGAACGGAGAGAGTGGGGGCCGTCTGTGGGGCTCCGAAGAGCCGGACTGGGGGCCGCCAATTGTCGTCCTTCCCGCCGATCCAGGAGCCGGGGCTAAAGCCAAGAGGAAACGTGGAGCGCCGCCTCCGCCTCCACCTCCCTCGGGGCTGCAGCCTCCGCGCCGCCCCCAGGGCTTTTCCCAGGCCCGCGCCGCGCGGCGCGTCCCTAACCCGGGGTTCCTGGGTCCTTGTGGCCGACCGCGCAGACGAGGGCAGCTCTTCTGCTCCTGGCCGCTGGCCTGTCTGGGTCACCCTTTCCTCCCAGACGCGCGCACAGCACAGAAGGCCCTGCATAAATTCTTGGGCAGTTTGGGGTTAGTAAATTGGCTCCAGATGATTGAGAGGGGGAGGGAACTGAGAAATTTTGGAGAAAAGATCACACGGAGGAACTTCTGGGGGAAAATGACACTAGGTAGAATCGGAGAAACACCCTTGTGGGAGGGGTGGGGGGCCAGGCGGGTGAATGGGGGCGGGGGTCCGTGGACTAAGGCTCTGTTCTCCCCTACCCTCCTAGGTCTCCTGCCTAGAGACCTTGCAGTCTCCTGGGACAATCAATTTGTTCTAGTTTGAAAGCTGGGGGGAGGTGGGCTGCCCAGAAGTAAGGCAGTTCATGTGATGTCAGCTGGTGGTCTTCTCACCTGGAACCACACACAGGCCACGTGGGGGAAAGGTAGTTCCTATTCAGACCAATAAATGGTTTCTTGGCGGGGGTGAGAGGACAAACCATTGTCCAAGAAGTATGTAGCCTTCTTCAGTTTGTAAAGCCTGGCTGGGACTTGAAAGTAGCAGTTGATTAACTGATGATAATGTCAAGCCACTGAATTAAACCTCAGCATTCCCAGAAACCCCTGAGGTTTGAATTTTCCACCATCCTTTTGTGGTGACGTTTTGGAAGACCAGGAACAGCTTTTAAAAATCATAGTAGAGATTAGTCACCCAGAAACATTGACTGTTTTAAAACTCTTAAAGACTTCTTATTTCATGGGGATTCTTTTAAATAGATTACCTACCGTGTATCTGTGAAATGAATGACAGGAGCCTAAAACCCCAAAGTCAGGATTGGATACATTGGTTAGCAGACTATGAGTGATTCACCCAAGTAGGTTATTAAGGCAATTAAATGTTTTCTACTATAGCCAAGTGAAAGGCATATAAAAACACACAAAAACAAAATTTGTCTATAAAGATCTATATTCTAGCTGGCCTGTAATATTTTCTTAGTTGCTTAGTTATCTTTGTAGTTCAAATGAATATTCAAAATAAACACTTTATTCAGGGAGAGGGAATGGAATTATTGGACACTAATTTTAAGCGTTGCCTTGACATTTTTCTTGATAATTTGTAAAGTTGCTGGAGAAAAAATAAATTTTATCACAGAATCAAAATAGTTGCACTAGTTTCATTACTTTGTCTTGCAATTATGACTTAATTTAGAAGTATAACAAGTGAAAAGTAAAAACATTTCATTTTCAATCTCATGAAACACATTTTGCTGTTCATTAATACAAAAATGTATTTATGGTAAAAATAGCATTTATGCAAAAATTTATTCAACAAATATTCACTAAGCTCTGCTCATGCACCTGGCATAGTTGTGGGGAGTAATGATGCTGTGGTGAGCAGGACAGGCACCTGTGGCTACTCTTTCAGTGGATACAGTCTGGTACAAGAAAGAAAAAATGAAATAGACAACTCTAGCAAAATCTGAGGAGAATGCCTATAGAGGACCTTAAGTGGGTGAATAATGTAGGCTACTAGAAGAAGAATTTGGCTGAAGGAAATAAAATGTAGGGGGTGAACCTCTCCAGACAGAGGAAGCAGTGAAATGTATGGCTCCCAGATGAGATAGCACAGTGCATTTGAGGTCTTAAGAGAGATGATTGGCAGCACGTGTTCTCGGGGAGCAAGGGCTTGAGCTGAGATAAAGAAGCTGACTTGTAAAAGATTTTGTAGGCAGTTACTTTCTTCTGCCAAAATAAGAACTTGCATTTTCTTGATTTTGACTAAGGGTGCAGGTAGAATATGCTCAACAGTTATACTTACTGGAAATTAGGACTGCCTGATAGCATAATCGACTAGAGAGGGGCCGATTTCATTCAGTTACCACACTCACTACCAAACTCAGTGCTGCTTCATAGCCACCATATCCATGCCAGGAGATTTGGTAGGCTAGAGGATGTAATTTGAACCCCGCTGATGAGTGAGTTTGGACTGTTACCAGCAGGGTCAGCAGTTCAAACCCACCAGCCACCCTTAGGGGAAAAGTTGAGACTCTCCATGCTCATGAAGATATACCCCCTTGGAAACCTACCCAGGGTCTCCGAATCCGAATCAGCTAGGTGTTCTGGGTTTGGATGACTTTTTTCGTTTCGGTTTTGTAGTTCTGTTGAAGAAAAGACTTTGTGATCTAGTTCAGAAAAGAAACCCCCATAGAATATTTCTTCTCAGTAATCAGCTCTCAACAATGGTATTACTAGGACACACTACGTTTGCTTTTCCTTCTAGCAACTAGTCTCTAGACACTTTGATGACCTAAGGTCCTTGCATTAATGAATTACCTTAGGAATCCACCCACAAGGTCTAGTTAGACCATGTAAATACCTACTGAATTGGATTGATATTCAAAGAAACTCTATCACATTTGAATTGGTGACAACTTCCTCTTTCTTTTAACTTTCTCCCCACTGCCACGGAAAACTCTATTTTTCCTTTCAGTTATTTTGGGAACAAAAGACAGAAATTTTACTATATCTGGATCTTAGCAGCTAGTAAAGAACAAATTCTGTAAAGCTGTCATGACTTAGAGAAGTTTTTTGGCATGTAAAAGTAGTGAATGGAAATGGTTGAAACTATTGATGTATATCACATGTGTTTCTCAGATTAGTTCACGCTTTCCAGTTGATTTGAAAGGAAGCTCCCAACTCGTTAAAAAACAAACAAATCTATTCATGAGATTTTACAAGTTCTTCTTAGGATTATAAATTGAATCCATGTAGGAATGAGCATCCCTCATGTGAAGGCACATTGTCACATGTATAAGAGTCTCATGAATACCCTAAACAAAAAGATATTTGAGATTCCCCTGAACTTACTTAGCAACATCAGATACAGAGTTGAGGAACTCTTAGCATCATGTAGGATGTCTACGGTGGACGTTAGTCCATGAAGAACTGTTCTGAGTATGACTTGTGTATATCTATTTCATAGCTACTGGCTGTTACTTTCTTCCCCCTTCACATCTATTGTGTTTTGTTTTTTTACGGTAGCTAATAGCAAACTGGAAATGTGGCTAGTAGACTGAGCACACAGTTTCTATTTTGTGAGGTATTCTCTGATGTCAATATCATCAGGGAATTTCAACATTTAGTTTGATATTATTTCACCATATATTGAATGATTATTAACATATTGCTCACTTCTTTTAGATTTGATCTGATTTAATTGAAATGGCTGATTATATGCACTTGTTAGTTTTTATTAGTGAATCCCAAATCTAGCATAAAAAGTTAAAAAAAAAGTATACCGAAAGCTTGAAAAATACCTCTTTATTTTGTACACTAGCTAGGCTTTCACTATGAATCAGAATCAGGGTGATGGCAGTGAGTTTGTTTCTTCTCTCTGTTATTTGGAGCTAAATTTTTGCTAGAGAATACAAAGTATATCTATAACTTAGAAAATCTAGTAAGTTATTTAATTTGAAGAGTATTTGGAGCTGAGCCCTGGTGACGCAGTGGTTGTGTGCAAGACTGCAGCCCACAGGGTTGACGGTTCAAATCCAGGAGCAGTTCTCCAGGAGCAAGGCTGGGTTTCCTACTCACACCAGGGCAGTGATGCAGAAAAAAAGGAATATTTGGTCAAAATTGTTGGCATATATCCCTGCTAGATTTATGATATTGTGAGGTGTCCTTTCATATAGATTTCTTTATAGGACATCCTAAGAAATTTTATTATTTTTCCTCCTAGTGCCAGTGTCCTAAGGGAGCCATGAAACATACAAATGCAAGAATGCTATATCTGGAGGATAAAATTTGAAACCTATATTGTGCTCTCATAAATGAGTCAGCTAAGAATCCAAAAGTAAGATGATCATATGTGCATACCTACAATCACACAGGTGGTTAGACACAAAAGCAGAAGTGTTCTCTTGGTTCTGGGAGGCATGCATAGTCTTTGGGACACTTAGGTTATGTATCGGACTGATGATTGCCAGGTCAGTGGTTAAAAACAGATCAGAGATCTAAATACAAGATGTTCCCCAGAAGAAAGTTGACACTACCTATTTCAGAAGAGGGTTGCAATCTTGGAAACCATATACAGGGTCGCTATGCATTGGAATCAATTTGATGGCAGTGGATTTTGTTATTGCCTTAGTCACCTGGTTCTATCATATGGAACAATGGTTATCATTTCAACGTATTCAAGAGAGTGGTGTGTGTTAGCATGACAGGGGAAGCCACAGAAGAAAGAAAGAAAGCACAGCTGCCTCTCCGCTGCCGCCCAGGATGCTACCTTCTACCGTTAACGTGGAAATGGGAATATATATCGCTTATTCCTTACATGTGTAGTGTTGCTTGGTGTCTTTGAGTTGTTTCCAGTTCCTGGGGACAGTTTGTACAACAGAGCGAAACACTGCCCAGTCCGGATGCTCACAGCTGTTTCTTTTCCTTTTGAATCGTGCCGCCTCAGCAAATGAAGCTTTGTCCCAGGAACATCATTACGGTTAACACTGCACTGAGGAGTCAGTCATTCTCCAGTCCTATTTAGAGTGCCTCTTATCCAGACGGGTTCCACTTTTGGCATTCTATGAGACAGTTTCCCACTGCCACTCCTAAGGGTTTCAGGGCCAAGTTCTTCAGAAGTGTACTGCCACTCCCTCTTCGTGGTTCTGGCTTGGTCTGCATGCTCCCCTGAAGTCTGTCCACCATGGGTGACCTTGTTAATGTTGAAACACTGATGGCATTGGTAAGCATGCCATCCAGTCTTACACCAATTAACAAGCCACCGCAGAACAGCAAGGGAAGTAAGGCATAACCAATATAAGACAAGGGATGCCAGTTAGGGGAGGTGGAGTGGAGTTGTAACCAAACAAGTCCAGTGCAAGTAGATATTTTCGAGAAACTTGGATTCATCGTACAGCTATGTCACACAAGGATGGGGTTTGCTTCTTTAACACACTGATTGTTCTTCTGTGATCTTTCCAAGATTAGAAAAATTGAGATTACTGTTCTTGTATTCTATCATAGCAAAATTTAAGAAATCCATATTTTTTCCTCTTTGGACGTCTAACCATAAGAACCTTTATTTCACTTGCTTTTTCTTTATGGCTAAAGGATCAGATTCAATAGAAAGAATTGAATGTCCTAGCCATTGGGAGATGTCACTATTGCTTCTTTGCTTTAAACATTATCTAAAAGTCAATCATGCAAGACGTGGGAGCTTTTGTCAATAGGTGAAAATCTGTTGCCTGTTCAGGTATTTTCAGTTATCGCAACGGGGACATATAAGGACTACAGCAAACTTGGCAATTAAAGCAGCAAGAGTACAGAGATAGGGTGAGACGGTGTTCCTCTTTACGAGCAATGGAGAACTTCATGGGGCTTTGAACTTACTTGGGCTTTGAGAATACTTACAATTCTAACCAGCGGGTGTTGAAGGAACCTTTATGGCACCTACAAAATATGGTCAGAAATAGAGACTACTGTGTGGTGGCTGGCCCTTTGGAGCTATTAGTTATAGTATTTTCTCGATGCCAGTGTTGTAGTCTTTACCCATAGCCATTGTTCAATCTGCGTGCTACACGAATAAAACTGGACAGAGAAAAATGAGGCATTAGGACTGTAGGAAGACTAATTAATAATGTGTAGTGTTCAGATGACACCATTCAGATGACATTTCTTGCTGAAAGGAAGATTTGAAGCACTTATTATGGGCGATCAACAACTATAACCTTCAAAATGGATTATACTTTCATAAAGAAAATGAAATTCCTCACAAGTGGACCAATCAGAAACATCATGATGAATGGATAAAATATGAAAATTGTCAAGAATTTCAGTTTGCAACTCAATGCCCATGGAAAGAACACTCAATAAATCAAATGGCACATTGCATAAGGCAAATTGATAAAAAGTTCAACACACTCAAAATCAAATGCACGGTCATTGAGTTGGCTCTGACCCATAGCATGCCTATCGGACAGGGTATGAATATGGAAAACTGAAAAAATATATGGATTTGAATTATAGTATTAACAAAGAAAATTTGAGCTATCATCAAAGATGGATAATCAGAACGTTTTCCAGAAATGAGGATGGCAAGAGTTCATCTTACATGTTATCAGGAGGGATCCATCCTTGGAAAAATATTGGTTGGTTAAGTATAGGGTCTAGGAAACAGAGAAGACCCTTAGTGAGATAGAGTGACACAGTTGCTGCAACAATAGATGAAACAAAGCCAAATTGTGAAAATGATATGGGACCAGGATTTTTGTTTGATACATACAGGGTCCCTTTGAGTAGGATGCAATTCAACTTCATTTAACAGCAACAGCCCAAATTTCCACTGCCATTCATTCTGCTTCATGGTCTGAACTTACGGATAGTTTTTGAGAGTGTAATTCTTAAAAAGTGCCTCGCTTTTCTCCTGCCTTGAGACTGGTGGATTTGTGCCTGAACCTTGCAATGGACAGCCCAAGATCTAGTCCAAAGCCCCACCAACAATACTGACCAATAACAGCATATACTGCGAATGAAGAGGCAGTTGGAGCTGAAAGAAGAACCTAGGACTTGAATGTCTTGTTCTTTCTTAGTTAGCTAATAGTTTGGGGCAGAATTAAAAGGAAAAAAGAAAATCTAAATTTCAGTTAGCTATCTCTATTTTTCTGTTAGTCATCAGCATGATTACATTCATGCACTTACATAAGATATAGCTCAACTGATTTGTCATAATCCCCTAAGATCACCTGGCTCCTTGATGATGTTTGATGTGTTCATATTTTCCTATGTTGAGCCTGGCATAGACTTGTTAACATGTCTAGAAAGAACTTAATTTTCCAGTTTTCTCCCCTGAGGTCAATACAGAAATCTAGGAGTTTGCTGAATTGCTAAAAGCATGGTGTGTCATACTCTTCCTTAACTTTACTCTTGTTGGGTTGGTTCTCCACATCCAGCGGAGACAGCTGACCGCAGACACATGAGGCATGCTTCCATTCACGCTTCTCTAAGGCAGTGTACTTCTGACAGATTATGCTTTAGGGACGATAGTCCTAGGTTGTTTTCTCATCTCCCAGACACACACTCTGCCAGATATGTTTTGAAAATATATACATTTGAAAGGAAATGGCCTCCTTTAATTCAAACTGCATTGGGGTCCATCCCACAGAACTCAGAGAATTCCTTAAACAATTGTTCTCATTGTGTTAACACATTCAAATCACCTGAGGAGTCTTTATAAAAGTCTTTATAAATCTCTACAACCTATACCAATTAAAATCAGAAGCCTGGGGCAAGAACCCAAGGAACAAGTTTTCTTTTTAAGTGAGCCAGTCAGAATCCCAATGAAAGTCAAGGTTTAAAACAAAAATCCCAAACAAGCGGGGTCTTAACCTTTGTCTCCTGAACATCCTCTATTCTAGAGCGGAAGTTCTCAGAGTGTGTTTCCTAAACTTGCAGCATCAACGTCTTGGGAACTTGTTCTAATTCTCAAGCTCCATGTCAGATCTTTTGAACCTGAAACTCAGGATGAAACTTAGCAATCTTTAATCAGCTCTCCAAATGATTTTTTTTTTTGATGCTCACTAAACTTTGACTATAATTGATCTAGAAAAATATAAAGCACCCATTGTGATGCAATGAGGTTAGCATGTGACTGATAACAAAAGATGGGTGGTTTGAACTCCCAAGATTCTGTGCAGAAAAAAAGACATCTTAGGAAGCCCCACAGAATACTGCTCTGTGCTCCAAGGTCTCTGCGAGTTGAAAGCAACTCAGTAGCAGTGCATAAGATAGACAGAAAAGGCTAAGAAGAAGTCAGATAATCTCATTTGTTTCTCATCATAAAATTAGATAGTGTGTTTTAAGCATCAAAATGTACCACATGTAAGCAATATAATGTTTATTTAAATATATTATAATCACAATATAAGCATAGTATAAATGTAAATTATCCTTTCTCAGAGTTTGGTGCACATAATCGGTATTAGGATTGCTTATTTAACAAGAACTTAAGTAGAAAGCAAATGTTTTGAGAATGATGAAGGAAACAAATGTACAAGTGTGCTTGACATACAATGGACTATAGATTGTGATAAGAATTGTATGAGCCCCCAGTGAAATGATTGTAAAAATAGAAAAGAAAATGTTTTGAGAATAATAACAAATGTACAAATGTGCTTGACACAATGAATGGATTTATGAATTGTGATAAGAGTTGTACGTGTATATATAAAAAAATTTATATATAAAAAAAGAATTGCTTAAGACATATGAGGCAGCTTTTAAAAAGTTCATGGGAAAATTCCAAAATCTTTTCATTCCATTTTTTCATGAATCTTTGGAAACTTCTTTGTACATATTCTGTATATATTCTAGAGACCTCCCCCAAATAGATGAATTAGAATCTATGTATTTGGGTCCAGAATCTGCATGTGTTACTAGCTTCTCCAGTGTTACTCTGTTGTTGTTTTGAAAACCATTGATACACCATGTAAGGGAATCCTTTACAGAGTTCATTAAATATGTACTTCTGCTATTCACTGACAGCTGAAACTTTTGTAAGGGTTCAATGCAGAGTTAGTAAGAGTTGTTAAGTACTCTCTTAACTCCTCTATTGAAAGAAGTGGTTTTACGTATGACACAATGTTTATTTCCTTACAAAAGGTCAATGACGTAAATGTAAATTAAGATTTGCTTTCCCTTTATAACAAGGAGAATACTGCAATTTTACATTGCTGCTTCAAACTTTGTGAGAAAAAAAAAACATTTCTTTTTATGCGCTCACCTTGCCATCATCAAGTCTGACTCATACCAGCCCTGTAGAACTGCCCACAATTGTTTTTGGCATTAGAAAGCCTTGTCATTCTTCCTCAGAGCACTTGGGGGTTTAGAACTGCAGTTAGCAGCCCCATGTACAAACCACTATGCCACCAATGCACCCTCTATATCTCTACACTAGTTGCTAAAGTGAATGCACTTTATTAGTAAGAAACTGAGATCTTACCAATTGCTATGAATATACATAGAATTTAATAAAAATTAAAACTATTTCTAGGAATTCTATAATCACTCCTTGCAGAAATGTACTTTATCGGAATGTCCTGTGGTAAGTCCTGAGTTTCCATTAGAAACAGAATTGTGGTCTATAGAAGCAGAAACTAAGTAATAGCAATAGTGTTTTTAGCATGCCTATTATTGCTTTGTGAAATTGTCTCTATGTTTTTCATTTGTGAGATATATTTAGCTATAATAAGAATGTTCAATAATGTGTATCCTTTTTTTTTATTCTAAGGATGTTAGGAAAGGAAGGTAGCTAATTAGTATGAAAAAATATTTTGATTCATTGGGATTGGCTATTAGGCCCTAAGACCTACTTATTAAAATGTTCAGTGATAGCATCTATAGTCCATTTCTGTTTTAGAACCTACAAAATGTGAATTTCACACAAGTGATCTTCTTATGTTAAATGTTCAAAAAGCTTCTTTGTAGGAACATGTAGGTTAGAATATAGCTAGTTCCATCAATTTTATCATCACTTCAGCTAATTGAGGAGCCCTGATGGTGTAGGCTGCTGACCTCGATGTCAGTACACCGACACCACTCATCTCCCCAAGGGAGAAAGATGGGGCTCTCTACTCCGTGAAGATTTGTATTCTCAGAGCTCCAGTAGCAGGTCTGTCCTGTCCAATAGATCCCTGGGAGTTGGCATGGACTCGATGGCAGTGAGTTTGGAGTTTGGTTCAGTTCATTGAAAAGGTGCTATGCCATTTTGTTTAGATATTTTAGGTTAGGTTGTGTGGAGTCAGTGTCCACTCTGTGGCAGTGACTGGTAGTAATAATTACGATGTTCACCTATGATCGCTCACATGTATTGAGTGTGGGCTAGATGCCAGATTCTGTGTTGGGTGCTTTAGCTGAACATTCTTACTTCATTCTCAAAAGCCCTTGGAGATCCATTTCACAGAGGAATTAACTTGGGTGCAGAGCGTGCTCAAATCACATCATAAAAGAGAGCTGGATCTTCAACTCAGAGCTTTTGTTCTTTGCCACTATGAATATTAAAATACTATGCAAATGAAAATAGTAGCTTCCTTCTTAATCATGCATTAGAGTTCACTTTTGATTCAATGTGATCTATTTTGGTTGTAAATATTCAAATAACAAGTTTTTCCCCATGCAATTTTCCTACATTTTATTTTTCTTTTTTGTTTTAGGAAGCTACTCCTTCACTTTATTGTGCTATGTATGGCTGGAAGTGCTGTTCATGCACAGGAACAAGGTAAGGAAGTTCCTTTTTTCATTATTAACTCGTAAAAATCTTACTTCAAGACAGCATGAATACATTACTTTTAATCATCATAACCCTAAATTTGACATTAAGCAATAAGAAAAATCCCACATGGTACAAGGAGAAAGCAATGGGAAAGAAACTGAATGGGGGGTGGGTGACCTTTAAGAACTACTCAGATGTTCCATCTGTGAAATTGCTTACATTTTTAAGCCAATTCTCTATGAAAAGGAAGTCTTGTACAGTAAAAAGGGTTTGCTTGTGACTTCAATTTAAGTGGGAGTTCTTGTGGGTGGCAACTGTGACAGAATTACCTTTGCACTTCTTGAAACAACACAAGTATATAATAAGTGCTTAGTCTAGATTTGCATCATTAAGAAACAAAACAGAATTTGCATACTAGTGGGCCTGGGATTTTATTGGATTCATATGGAGAAGTTTAGAAAATAGTTCAGTGTTTTATTTTGATTTTGCTTCTAGCTAGTTGCTTTGGTAGTACAATGAGACTTTTGGGGATTCAACACAATCCATAATTCATTCATTTCTTAAGCAATATTCTAAAAACTATCTTCTATATGTCATGCAATATCCTAATTGCTAATAATGGAAATATGAATAGGTTGCTGTTCCTGCCCTCCACACGAGAGAAACAAAAAAAAAAAAACCAAAGAACCATTTTCAAAAGTAAGAAAATACCAAGATCAAGATGAAAAACTCTGAAACTGTGCCAGAACCATAGACAGTATCATTTCTCTCTCTCTCCTTTTCCAGCTTTTTGGTTTCTGTCTACTAGGGCTCTACTGTGCTGCCAAAGTAGTCATTTTAACAGGCTGGCTTCCCAATTCAATTAGCCAATTCCATTTTCAACTTGGCCAACCAACCAAGTTAGCAACAAGGAAAAGACAAACGATGACTGACAATGAGTGTGGGAAGGAGAGTCGTACTTGATATTGGGTTAACCAAACTGGCAATCTTCACATGTTGTCATTTGGTGCAATCAACTAGGTCCTAACCCGTGGAAGCCCCATTTAGAGCACTGCTCAGCTCTGGGTCATCCTCCTCCACCTCACTATGTTTGAACCCATTGTTGCAGCCGCTCTGTCCAGGCATCTTGTGGAAGGTTTCCTCTTTCTCACTGGCCCTCAACTTCACCAAGCACCACATCCTCCTCTAGGGATGGTCTCTGTACCAACGTGCTTAAAGTATGTGAGAGGCCTCTCCTCATCCCCCCTTCTAAGGAGGACTTTAGACTTCTTCCAAGATAAATCGGGTTGTTCTCTGGAAGTCATGATAGATACTTTTTCTGCACCATAATTTAAATTTATCCATTCTTATTCTTTATTTATGGACCGTAAGATTTCTGGGAGATATGTTCTCATTCTCTATGGAAAATTGGCTAAATTAGACCCCACGCTTTATAAAACACTGTTTTGACAAAGATATTTCTATTACTTTATTCTGCTTAAAGTCACACTGAGGAGAGGAATGCTATCCCTACATTTTCATGATCACTGCTATTACTTTTGAGAATGCTCACAGACACTGTGCTAGCAGCACAAAACACTTCTGCACCACTGCTTCATGATGCCACCACTCCTCTGTCAGTTTTCCCTACTGGGATGGCTTGCATTTTCTGTGATGATGAAAGGTATTTCATATACCAGCAGGGTCATGCAGGGTGAATAGGTTTCATTGGCATTTCCATAATGAGAACAGACTGAAGAAGGAACAGGCTCTCCACTTCTGTAGTCTTTTCCAGTGAAAGGCTTACAGAGTAACAGAACATTATTGGATATGATTCCAGAATATGAGCCCACATGCGGGAAGACATTGGAACTATGGCTAGAGAAAACATATCTCCTCAAAGTAGAGTTGCCTTAATATATGGATGGAGTGAAGTTTTGAAACTTTCATTTGCTCCTAAGGCACCAGTCAAAATGTGGAGAAACAGCTGCAAATATCCATAAATAATCTGGATGTGGAGTGTATGGATCCAAGAAAACTGAACGCTGTCAAAAATCAAATGGAATGCTTAAAGATCAGCCTTCTAGGTATCAATGAATGCAAATGGATGAGTATTCACCATTTTGAATTGGTTGATATACCAGGACTCACAAATTCATGAAGTTGATAGAAAGGGTGCAGCGCTGTAAGCACTCACTAGTCTTTGCTAAGAAATTTAGAAGACAGATTTTCTGGCCACCTAACTGGAAGAGATCCATATTCATGCCCATTCCAAAGAAAGGTGACCCAACAGAATGTGGAAATGCTTGAAGAATATCACAAGCAAGTAAAAATGTACTGAAAATAATTTTAAAATGATCCATTGGAAGGAAGTTGCCAGAATTTCAAGCTGGATTCAGAGGAGAATGTGGAATGAGGAATGTCATTGGATCTTGGCTAACAGCAGAAAATACCAGAAAAAAAATATTTACTTGTGTTCCACTGACTACAGAAGGGTATAGACCCACAGGAAGGATATGTCAATAACCAGGAGTTCCACCTTTTGATATTTTTGCTTAATAAAGGTTTCAATTGCATTTTAGCTGTTCTGCTTTTTGGCTTATATTATGGAGAAGACCCATGTCATGTGTATTATGCAGCTGTTGGTGAAATGTTCTGTACACACTTATGAGATAGTTGGTTAATTGTATTGTTTAGAACATAGCTTTGTTGAATTTCTTGCTAGGTCTGTTCTTCATTTAAAAAGTGGTGTGCTATCAAAAAAATATGGTGTGCTAAAATATTCTATTATTGTGGAGTTGTCTGTTTCTCTTTTCAATTCTGCAGGAGCTTATTTTATATATCTTGGACCCTTGCCATTAGGTGCATAGATATTTATTATGATTACGTCCTCTTTGGATTGAATCTTTAGTTATTAGATAATGCCCTCCCTTGCCTCTTAAGCTGATTTTTGCTTAAAGTATATTTTATTTGATATTAATATTGCTATCCTTTATAGTTTTTGACCTGGGGAATTTATCATTTGCTTGATGACACCCCTTCCCCACCATCCTTTGATAGTTAGGTTATTTTGTTGGTGTTTCTAAGATTTGTTTTGGAGGCAGCTTATTGGGTCATTTTACAATTTCATTTTGCTACTTACTTTTTTGACTGACACATTGAATCCATTTACATTCAGAGTCAGTATTAAAAGGCATCGGTTTAGCGCTTTCATTTTATTATACTTTTTTTTGCATGTGGTGTTTATGATTTCTTTAGGGTAAATACTTTTCTGTGCTGTATTCTTATGGTTTATGGATTTCCTTTACATTGTTGGATTTGTATTTAGAAGATATTTAAGATTTTCTTCTTCTTTTGTTTTGGTAAGATTTATTCTATTTATTTACTTATCTATCTAGTATCTATCTAGTAGTTATCCTGAATTTAATTTTATCTTCCTAATTGCAAGTCAGGCTATCATGTCTTGACATTTCCATCACTTCCTCTCCATATGACAGTTCTGTGACTGCCCCCTATGATTATTTCAGAACTGTCATTTGTGACAGATTGACATTTCTTGTACCCAGTTTTCAGTTTTTTGAGATTTTATTTTATTTTTTAAATTCCATAAATGGAGGATATTCAAAATTTGTTGTCTGATTTCATTAGTCTTTGTAAAAAAGGACTCAGTATTTTTGATTGTGCAAGGCAATTCAATTCTCTTATTTTTTGTTTACATAGTTAAAATTAGCTTGTTACACTACCATAGTTGAGATACAGTCTTCCGGGATATGCAGTTCTTGGTTGGTAACTTTTTCTTTCAGGGTTTTAAGCATGTCTTGATATTGCCTTTGACTTCATAGCTTCTGCTAAAAAATTAGGCCTCAGTCTTGTTCATTCTTCTTTGTAGGTTGAATTTTATTTTTTCTTGAGCTGCTCTAAAGATCCTTTCTTTGGCTTTGGTTTTGGAAAAATTTGTTATTCTGATATATCTTGGTTATTTTCTTTGGTTGTTTATCTCATACGAGGTTCATTGAGGACTCATATTGTTGTCTTTCATATGAAGGGAATTTTCAGCCAGAAAATCTTTAAAAAATATTTGTAGTGGTTTTTTTTTGGTATTTTCCTGTTCTAGGGTTCCAATTACACATAAATTATTTCTTTTATAGTGTCCCATAATTCTTGGTTTTTCTACATTGTTCATTTATTTATTGATTCTTTAAAAAAATTTTTGCATCGGGCTGAGCCCCGGTAGCATAAGTGGTTGAGTGTGGGACTGCGGCCTGCAGGTTTGGCGGTTCAAATCCAGCGGCGGCTCTCAGGAGCAGCTCTGGGTAGCTCCCACGACCACCAGAGGGCAGTGATGCCCTCCCAAATTTTTTTGCATCGCGGTATTTGTCCTTTATTTTTCTGATTCTACTCTACAGCGATTGAATTATTCATAGCGCTGTCTTTAAAATTTTAGTGTAGACTCTCTGGATTTCTATTGAGTAATTTGTGGATCTGAATTTTCTGTTTATTTTGTTATTTGTTCTTTTATAGTTTTCCTTATTTATTCTAGAGTTTTGTTAGTATTTTCCTTAAACTCTTGGAATTATTTATATCTTTTGAACTTCTTATCAGATAGTTCCATTGTCATTTCTTCTTTAGAAATATTTTCTGATCCTTTATTTTGATCACTTTCTGAAACCATTCTTTTATTTTATTTATCATCTATCTATCTGACTCGATATTGCCTATTGTCTCTGAGACATGAAGATGCCACTATATCTATTGATTCAAGGCATGTCTATTTGCTTCACTTGACATTTTTGTTTTGTTTGCTATATCTGGGTTAACTGGGCTTGCATGCTACTCGGGCCTCTGGTTCAGCAGCATGAGTGTGCTAACCATGTCTCTTCTGGTGAGCAGGACAGCCGCTTGTAGTGCGAGAGCCGGTCTCTAATCATACATAGTTCACTCCAGGGAAATCTTTAGAGCTTCTCTTGGTTCTAGTGGGGGCTTCATGAAGTTGCTCCCTTGTGCTTCTCTCCTAAAATTGCCACTAGACTTGTCTCCAAACCCTTGTCATATGCCATGCCATCTGACCGATACCTTTACTCTGTATCTCTTCTCACGTGTTCAGTTTCTTTCTTCCAGTCGGTGCTTCATCTAGTTCTCTACCTTCAGAGTCATGTTCAAAGTTCAAGGATTTCCATTTGAGTCTGCGTCACTTAGTTTCTTTCTTTTTTTTCTATGTGAAGGAATGCCTCCATGCAGCGAACTAGTCCACAAACTGCATTCTTCTCATGTAGATTGCTCCCTTCCAAATTCCTCTCAATCTTCTACTCATAGCTTCTTTGTTTCCACTGAATTATCCTGAACTCTCCAGCTATGGTTTAAAAGTTCCTTAAACAAACTTCCAGCCTATTTCCTTTGCTCTTATGTAAGCCTCATTAATTTACTGCTAAATTCAGTGAGTAGATGTACCTCCAGTGCTTCAGCCTTTGCAGGACTTTTCTATGGACATTGGCTCGTGTGTTACCAGCATCTGCCTCTGCAGACCCTTAGTGGCCAGCCTTTTCAGCTGTGCTCATTCCTCCAAGTGCTTTTCAACTTTTAAAAATGTGTTGATAACTTCCCATCTTTATCTCTTGCACCGCGTTACCCAGACCCTTTCAAACTGCCTTTCCTTACTCTCCTTTTTGTGAGATTTCATAACATAACAGAAATGAGTTGTAAGAGGTCTGCTGTATTTTCATGTTTCCATTACATTTTTGCAGTTAAGAAAACTGTTTTAGAGATCCCTTTAATAGATCTAAATGTATACATGCTTTATAAGCAAGTTTTGTAATCAACAATCATTCTATAAATCAATTACCTTAAGGCTGAGTTTTCTGAGGATTTGACAGCGAGACCATTTCTCACCACCAAGTAGACTTTCTTCATTACTCGGTATTGGTGGGAGGTCTGCCAGTGTGCTTACTTGCAACATCTTTACATTGTCACTTACGCCATTGCAAGATGTGTAACTAATTCTCAGCATGCCCTCTCAGGTTTATAAGCCCTACGTGTGAAAACCACATTTGGAGCAAACTCTCTGTAGAATCCTTGTATCCAAATAGAGTGTTTTGTATAGAAATTATCCCGCTATGTGTTTGTTGTTAGCAGGATATAGCTCATTCTAGCTGCAATAGACCCAAATAGTTTCTGCCAAAACACATAAGGGCCACATTACCAGGAAGGCTACACATAGTGAAAACTCTTTTTCTCATTTGTAAAGATTCTTTTTAATCTCTTTACCCAGATTATATGTATTATTTACATTGAAAAAAATTTAAAATCAAGGTTCCCTCTTTTAACACATCCATGGTGATACAGAAATTCCTAAGCTTCTTTTATGTCTGGGCTGACAAACTGATTAGCCATGTGGTGTTTAACAAGTAACTTCCCTTACTGTACCCCTCTCCCAAACAGAACTCACTGGCACCGAGTCCATCCTGACTCACACTAAAATTCTAAAATATGGCAGAATGTTCAAGCCTTTAGGACCCCAGATGCTATATCTTTTGATAGCCAGGCACCATCAGCTTTCTTCACCACGTTTGCTTATGCACACATTTATCTATAGCGATTCTATTAGGAAAGTGAGCTTGCAATTATATTATTTTTTTTGTTCTCTGATGCCTGATAGCCAATCCCCTCAGTGTCTCGTAATCACACAGGCTGGCGTGCTTCTTCCATGTTGGCTTTGTTACTTCTGAGATAGATGACTGCTTGTTTATCTTCAAGCCTTTAAGACTCTAGGTACTATATCTTTTGATAACTGGGCACCATTGGCTGGGAAAGGCAATCTTGATGATAGAAACAATGTAGGAAATTGCCTGATGGGAGTTGTGCCTGTCCAGGTAGGCCAGAGGAACAAATTTCATTGACACACATGTAGATGTAAGGAAAGGGTTTATATACAAAAGGAATGTGACACTAAGAAGGCATCCCAATCCAGTCCAGTACAAAGTCATAAGTCCAATATTAACCCGTATGCCCGAAATCAGTCTATAAAGTCTCCTTCCGACTCACAAAGTCACAGGTCAGTGGTGCAGAATCCTGGCAGGGGTCTCTACATGGCTCCTCGCTTCCAGGGCTCAGGGTCCATCAACAGCAGAAGCAACTCATTGCTGGCAGAAGTCTCCATGTGGCTGCCCCAGCTCCAGAGATCCGGGTCAATCAGGGCAAAGCCGTGTGGTCTCTCTGCCGGCTCCTCCAGCTTCTCAGACGCTGCCATCTTGTCTGTGATTAATCGCCTCTGAAACTAACTCCCAACAACTGGGGAAGATAGCTTCTCATTTTCATGAGGGAAATATCGCGAGATTTCCCAGAAGTCTCAGGAGAAAGTCATGCCCACATAGAGGCTTCATTCGCTACTCAATGGCTATCTCCAGGTTAACACGCTAGACTCCACGCCTACATTTCAATCATAAAACTAACACAAGCACATGACTGCCACAGGAGTCGACCTACCAATGATTTAACTCATCACAAATAATTTTTTTAAAAACAAAAACCAAAACCTCATAAACTTAATTGGATATACTGCACAGGAATCACACTGACCACATGTATGGAAAGATATAAGGGAGAAGCTCAATATTATCAGCCAAGACAAAACCAGCGGGCAACTAAGGAACAGATCATCAATTGATTATATACAAGTTTAAACTAAGACAAAAGAATATGAAAGCAATTCCACTAAAGTCAAAGTATGGCTACTAATCCATCCTGCCTGGATTTAGTAGCCATCACAAGAATATATTTGATTCTTTGACCACCGGCCAGAACTGTAGGATGACATCAAGAACATCTTACCAGAAGAAAGCAAAAGGGCATTAAAAGGATAGAAAAGAAAGGAAATACTAAAACTTGTTAGAAGATACTCTGAAAATATTTTTTCAATTTGTAGAATATATAAAATGGATGAAAAAATGAAGGAAGAGTACTGCACAGGAGATTTCATCGATTTCATAGGCAGCATGAGAAGCAAGGAAAATTGTTATAATAAAATTTCCAAAGACCTGGAGTCAGAAAACAAAAAGGAAGAACACAATGGGCATTTGTTAAAGCTGAAAGAACTGGAGAGAAACCCTGGGTTGCATTATTCAATGGTTTTATGAGAGAAAAAAAAAGTTATATGTAGAGAACATGAAAAGAAACTGGAAGAAATACACACAGTCATTATACTCCAAATGAATGGTTAATGCTCAATCAATTTAAGAGCTAGCATAACACCAAGAATGATTAACACAGAAGAAATACGTTCGACTTACAATATCCCGGTGAAAAATATAGCTCCGCAAGTGATGGTGTACCAATTAAGGTGCTTCAACAAATGGACGTATGCTGTCAGTATGAATTCCTTCTAGCCAAGAAGCCTAGGAGGCAAGCGAGTTGGCCAGGAAACTGAAAGAGATCCCTTGTCGCCTTTCCTAAAGGCCTCCTCTGTGAATTTAAGAAGCATCAAATATTATCAATAGTATCAAGTGCCTGCAAAACTTTATGAGAGTGACTTTTAAATGCCTTCAGCTGCACATTGGCAGGGACCTTCTAGAAATGAAAGCCGAACTGAAAGAGGATGGATAACAGTAGATGCCAGCCCCATCTTGATCAAAGCCAGGATATCAGAAAACCACCTAGCTGTGTCAACTATATGAAGGCATTCAGCTATGAAGATAATAAAAATTTATAGATGACATTATTTTAGTAGTCTGGTTCCTCCAGAACAAAACTAATGAAATGCATGTAAAATACCCATATAGAAAGATTAGTTTCAAAGAAATGGTTCATGCAATTGTGGGACTAGCAAGTCCTAGGCCTTAGAGAAGGATGTCGGATGTGACAGAGGGTCGGGGGACAGAGAGAGAAAGAGCCCTTCCATGAGATGGGCTAGCACAGTGGCAGCGATGATGCGCCCAAACAAAGCAATTATTCTGAGTATGATGCTGCAGAACAGGGCAGTATTTTGTTTCATTGTGCAGGAGGCCATTATGAATTGGAGTTGACTTGATGGCATCATAACTGTAACAATTGTTTATTGCAAGGAGAAGATACTGACTATATTCAGCTAAGGGAAGTGGGCCAAGTCTGAGAAAACTTTCTACTCATGGCATGTCCAATCGCCTTCTTCTTCTCCCAGAGTGATGCCTCCCAGACGTTCAGGATTCCGTTTCACTGTGTCAAGGTCCACAAGAAGGAATGCTCTGGGCAATATATGGCTCTATCCTTACAAACATAGAGCAGAATTGAACTAAGAAGCAACACAATCTCTGATTCTGAAATCTGTGTAATATTGGATTTCCTTTACTATTCTCATTTACTATTCTTCCAGGTGTCCTAAGTGGGGAGTGCTAAGCACTTGGCTCATTATGGCAGGTCCACCATAGAACCCAGTAGCTTTTCTGTAGAAGAAAAATGTGGCACTGCTTCTCTAAAAATTTACATTTTGGAAACCCTTTAGAGCCAATTGGATGCTGCCCTATCATATCCCTATGAGTCAGTTTCAACTTCACAGAAGTATCTGCTTATTTATTTATTTTTATCTTACTTCCCTCGTGACAGTAACAGTCACATGTGGGGCTGCCAACCATGAAATCAAAACCACCAGCTGCTCCTCAGGAGAAAGATGAGGCTTTCTACTCCTGAGAAGGCTTTCTACTCCCAAGAAGTCCCCGATAAGAGCAGTTAAAACCTTTCTCTTGGTCTAACTAGAAGTCAATGGCAGTGAGTTTGATTTGAGTTTATTCTTGCACTGCATAAACTTGCCCTCACGATGTCGATAGTTCAAAACCACCAGTCATTTACTCACAAAAATTTATAGTCTCAGAGGCTCTGAGGAGGGATTTGAACTCTATGCCATAGGGTATCTCTGTGTATGATCAATGGTACAGAGCCCCAGGAAAGCGTGAGGACCCTCAAGATCGAATGAGCTTCTTTGGATCACCGTATTTCATTACCAGGACACTTAGCCTTACACGTGATTTCACTAGAGGAGGACATCTAGAAACTCTTATTTGTGGAACTTTACTGTTTCTTTTTCACCTATTTTTCCTTAACCAATTTTAACATGTAGTTTTTTATTGTCATATGTCATAGCATTGAGTTTAATAGCTCTCAGTCAATTCTATGGGTCTTTAGTAAATTATCCAACCTGAGAATGGTTTTGGAGACTTCCAAATTTACAATTGGTGTCAAAGGCGAAGTTGGTCTTAGAGACCTCTCAGCACTTGCAATTGCTGTCAGAAATAAGTGGGATCTTGTAACCAGATCATTTTCTCACTCAAAATTGACCTGAGAAGTGAGATTTTTCTAGAATTACCTTGATTCACTGAAATACATGATTTTGGATGAGGAAGCATAAGAGATTAGGATAGGAAAAACATTAATTACAAGGTGGTTATCAAACTGTATAGAACTGCAGCTATGAATTAGTAATAAGTTAAGAGGAACTCAGGCAAAGAGAAGTAAATACAAATAGTATGAGTTCAGAAGGAATCTAGTGTGTTTGAGGACTAAGAAGATATGAGTTTGGTTGGAGCAATATAAACTGTGATGAAAACGATAGGAGAGCACAAATTTCATACTTCCTGTAGAGAGTTTAGATGGATTCTTATTTAATGAGAAGGTTTTGATTATGAGAGTGACATGTGTTCATTCACATTATGGGAGGTTACTCTGACTGCAATGTTGTTGTGGTTGCTACACTGAGAGAGACACTTGAGTGAAAGGAACACACTGGGGGGAAATATATTGAGTTAGAAATGCTTGTGGAATATTTAATCCCTACTGGATAAATTCAATAGGCAATTGGATATGCAAAGGCTCCAACAGAGGTTTATGAGTCAGCAAATGTGGTTGTTGACTCTATGGTCTAGATGAAGTCATTATGCTGAGTGTTTACAGCGAGAAGAACAAAGCGTTGTCTTGGAGACACCACCATGGATCTTCTATTTAAGAAACAAGGAGATGTAGTCAGTTCTGCTATTAGGCCGTAAGCATTCCTAAAAGTCACCACACTAAAGAGGTTGACTCAAAAGAGCTGGCTCGACTCCAACTCTGCCATGTCCTAGTTGGATGACACTGGAAAGATTATTTAACTTCTCTGCAACTTAGCTTTCATAACTATTAGATAGGGATAACAAAAGTACCCACTTCATACTTGATATGGTAAAGCTCATAGGAAGTGTTTGTACATAGTCATATCTAATAATATATTCTGATGTCATCATTACTCTTAAATAAAAGAACTAATATTAAACAAACCCCACTATCTTTGAGTTAATTCCAATTTGTAACAACCTGATAGGGCAGAGTAGAATTACCCTGTAGGGTTTCAGAGACTATAAATCCTTTATAGAAGGTGTGTTAGTCTGGGTAGACTAGAGAAATTCATAAACACACATATGTATATAAGGGAGAGGGTTATATACAAGAGGGGTGGAACATTGAGAAAGCAGCCCAACCAGGTCCGGTGTGTTTGATGTCTAAGAAGATATGAGTTTGGTTGGAGCAACATAACTGTGTTGAAAACGGTAAGAGGAAGTAGTGGAGAGGGCAGATAAGTCCATAAGTCCTATATTAATCCATATGTCTGATACCAATCCATAAGTCTTCTTCAGACTCATGAACCACATGCAATGACACCAGGACAATCTCAGGCCAGTGGATGCAGAATCTGGTGTATCCGGTGGTGGTACATCTCAGTACCACAGGATCCTCTCTGTGGCTTCTCAAGCATCTCAGCACTGGCAGCAGTCTCTGCATGACTTTCCTGGCTTCCATTGGGGTAAGCCCATATGGCTTCTCCTCCAAGATGTCTTGAAGGGAGTCAGCTTTGTGTTTTGTCAGTAGAGCATCTCCAATGGACTGAGTCATAAATCTCTCACCTCCAAGGGGGGAAATACGGCCAAATTTCCCTGAGTTTTCAGGAAAAAGCCATCCCACATAGAGGTCTCATTGGCTATCTCCAGATTAACAGGCTAGACTCTGCTCCTGCATTCCCAATCCTGAAATTGACATGATTAGTGACTGCCACCGAGTATAGAACCCCATTTTTTTCCTGCTGATGTCACCACTGCTCTTAAGTAAAAGAACTAATATTAAACAAACCTGGTTGGTTTGCACCACTGGCCTTGTGGATTGCAGCCCAATGCTTAATGCACAGTGCCACAAGGTCTCCTTAAAAAGACCTCATCTAGAGAGATCCCTGGTTAATAACCGATGTTCTTTAAATAGTCACTGATTAAACTGGACACAAACTGCACTAATTTGGGGGTGAGGCCACTCATGCAAAAAATCTAGTTGCTTGTTGCTGCACACATTAGTATAAAACCTTCGCATTTAACTCCAAATTATATTTTAGTGATATTCAAGATCAGGTCTAAATTAAATACTAAAGTTTTCTCTCAGACAGAACCCTACGCCTCATCTTGGTACCTTACCCCTGAAGAGCTTTCTCTCCTCTCTTTTACCAAGGTCTGGAGAAAGTATTTGTTAGCCATATTCACAGTAAGGTACGAAAGCTTAAGCTAAAATAAGTTTTTCCCTCCTATGCCAATTGAGGTAGCTACTTAGAGAGTAATCCCTACTATGAAATTTCTGGCGAGGAACAGTAACTCTGCCCTGACTAATCGGGGGGGGGGGTGTGGTGGAGTGGATTAAGAATTTAAACTTTGATGTCAGATTGATTGTACCAATGACCTTGGTCAAGTTTTTCATCCCTTTGTGTGTTAGATCTGTGAAATGGACATGGTTTTTAAATATAAGCATGAAATCATGAGATACTGTTCTCCCATTTTTGTTTCTGGATATGATAACAAAGAAATGAAGTCAATCGCAGCCATCCTCAGGGAATGATGTGATTTTTCAGACCCCTAAACCATTCTGAAGCCCCCTGGTGGGACACTGAGTTCAGTGTTGAGCTGCCAATTCAGAGTCAGCAGTTTGAAGGCACCAGCTGCTCTGAAGGAGGTAAAGGAGAGGGACAGTTTCTTCCTTTCCTGTGCTGTTGTTGTTGGTAAGTGCCATCAAGTTGGTTATTACCTGTAGTGACCCTATTCACACCACAAAGACAAGCTACATGGTTCAGTGCCATCCTATGCCCAAACCGATGGTTTCAACCAGGGTGTCAATCCATCTAATTATGGGCCATCCTCTTTATCACTGCCTCTCTAATTTACCAAGCATGATGTCCTGCTCCAGGGACATTTTCTATAGAATTGCTCCAAGTCAGAATTAACTTGGTCCCAGTGAGGGAAAACATTCTGAGAACAGTATAGGCCACATGGAGAAAAATCTTCAAGTGTCATCAAAACTAACTTGTCTGATGGTGAAGTCCATTCCCCAAGTACTACAACTTTTAGCCCTGGTTCACACGAGCTGCAGGACCTGGGTTCCAGGAGCTGCCAAGGGGAAACTACAGAAAAGAGTACAGATAATAGCAAAATGGGACAGTACAGACAGATTTCAGTAAAATGTGCTAAAATACATGAGCTGAAATGAAGAACTCAATCTACATTAAGTTGGATTGGGCGCTGGGGGATATAGTGACAGGAGAATGAGGAGCTGTGAGCAGATGTGGGTACAGTTTGGTTCAGAGAAGATAGTTTAAATAAAAGATAGATTGTAGATAGAAATTCTGATAATGCTGAAGCAGACTTGAGGTTTTAAGATTTGGAAAGCAATCATGGTCAGCATCATTTTATAAATTGTTGGGGGAAGAAATGAATAATTAAAAGGAGTTGGTAGAGCATAGATATGAAAAAACAGCAAGGAAAAAGTTTAGGGATAAACCAAGCAAACATGAGGATGCACACAAAATTCATTCCTACCAAATTATGAAAATCCCAACCAAATCCCTTGCTAGAGGGGAAATGGCAAATATCCATCTGTATGAAGGAAGACCATAAACCAGAAAAGTAATAGCTCAAGTACGAGATGACAAGATAGTAAAGGTATATATATATATATATATATATATATATATATATATATATATATAAATCATGAACTTGCAGGAGTCATAGAAAAAAATGAAACTTTTTCATATAAGTTAGGATGAATTTACAAAGTTAGACATTATAGAGTCAATACAGAAATTGGAGAATCAAATAAAAAAAGTCCTGAAGAAGAATCTACGATAAAGGTTAGCAGAGAAATGATAAGTACAGAAAATTGCAACAGAGATTCAACATACCTGGCATTTAATTTTTGAAGAAGAAAAAAATGTGAAAATTAGAGCAATTTTCAAATATATTTCATGGAAGTATACTACAGTGGATCTTGACTGACAAACAGACGTGAATGTCTGGGACAGGTATACTTTGTTCCAACGGACTCTTACTCAGCATGATGCATACAGAGCCTTGTGGCTGTAACTGCCATCCAGTTTTCTCACCCCTTGAGATCTCATGCTCAAAACCATGAAGCACTGCCTGAGTCCGGGCCCTCCTCACGATGCCTCCTTGTTTGAACCAGGTGTTACAACCACTGTATCAGTCCATCTTGTTGTAAGCCTTCCTCTTCTCCACAACTCCTCTATTTTACCAGGCATGATGTCCTTCTCTGGGAGTTAATCTGTCCTAGACAACATGTCCAAAGTATGTGGAACAAAGTCTCACCAGCCTCGCCTCTAAGGAGTACTCTGACCATCATTCTTCTAAGATAGATTTGTTAGCATCATGAGCAGCGCATTCAATAATTACTTAACACTCTTTTGATAGTTTCCAATGCTCAGTTTATTCACTTCAAGCACACATCAAATGATCTAACAATCTTAAAATTAGCTTAGACTATTAGCTATATGGGTAGCACAAGATGAATTCGGCATCATATCAGTTACTGGCCTTTATTCCTGTTAGGCATTGCCTTCATCAGTGTACTCACTGGGTAGAGTTGGAGAGAGTAGGAGCTGATGTCTTCTCCTTGATTCCTAGCTCTCTGAGTTCAGTCTCTTTACCTGGAACTTTTATAGGCCATCTTTCTGGCTCTTGAATGTCATTCTGGCATTCACCAAGGTCTTATGAGGGTTCCCCAGATGTGTTTGGGCAGCTTCTCAATGTCCGCTGATAGGTGGTCTACTTCTTTTCAATGAGTCACTGAGCAACTTTCACATTTATATGAGGCAATTGAAAATACCATGGCTTGGGTGAGGCGCACCTTAGTCCTTGCTTTTCAAAAGTAACATCCTCACTTTTCAATACTTCAAAGAGATCTCGTGCAGCAGATTTACACAATGCAACATATATTTTGGCCACTGGATTTCTGCTTCCAGTGGATTGACTGTGGATTCCAAGCAAGATGAAATCCTTGACAACTTCAATCTTTTCTCTATTTGGTCCAGTTGTGAGAAGTTGGTCTTCTTTACATTTAGTTCTACTCCGTACTGAAGACCGCAATCCTTGATCTTCTTCAGCAAGTGCAAGTCCTCCTTACTTTAATCAACAAGGCTATGTCAGTTGTCTAAAACAAACAAACAAACAAAATGACATTGCATTTCCAAGATAAAGAACAACTCTTTTGGAAAGGTTGGTTTGAAAAGAATCAAGTCATTTATAAAGTTGGAAAAGAATCTAGCTGACTTCAGATTTCTCTATTATAACCTTGAATGTACTGCAAAAATATCTGTAAGTTACTCCAAAAGAATATATAAGCAAATAATTTTCAGTCTAATGAAATGGGAGAGTATAAGACTTCAAATAAACAATTCTGAAAACTGAACACTCTAGAAATGTTGTTCCCATCAACCTTTCTTAAGAAAATTGATAGAAGATAGTCTTCAACAATAAAAAAAGACTCAGGAAACAACCTCAAAGACTGGCAGTATGAATTATTTAAATTTAAACTTAACCTCTAGTAGCCTGCTGTTGACTTGAAATCTTACTGGTAACATAGTCAATTAATATACATTTTGCTATCTATATTAAATATGTGTATGATATACTGCACCCACATAAGAACTACATAGAAGGTATATTCTGTAAAAGGTACAAGGTTTTTGTGCCTGCTGGCAAAGCTCCAGCAATGACTTAAGCAACTTCCATTACTTTTTACCGTGGTCCTTACACTGGATTCTCATATCTGGAAATGGCACAATTGCAGCTACAGACCTCAATCTATAAAGCTGATCATCTGTTGCAGTGGTTACACAGAACTCCCATACAATACCCATGATTATGGTGATTTATGAGGGAAGTTAACAGTACCATAAGCCAGGATCAGAAAACCTTCAGGATACAGTCTTTGGTCCACAGCAGTGGCACTTCTCAGCCAGCAGTCACAGGCCTTTCTATCCCTCAGTCTCTGAGCCACAAAGACCTTTGACCTCTACCGTGTGTTCCCTGGACTGGGAAGTCCACCACTGCTCTGCCTCCCAGCCTCCTGAGTTGTGTTCTCAGTGCTGTCACAAGTGCCTCGTGTCCCTGACACTTTCAGACAAGCATTACACACACTTCACTTCTGGCTCTTCTTTCTTGATCGCCGCAGATTCTCTCTCCTACTTCTGAGATTGCTCTCTTAGACACAGAGGAGAGACAAAACTGACCAATTCCCCCACTAGTGTTTCATACAGCCTCTTTTGCAGGTTCTACTCCATCATGTGATGGGGGTTACAGAGATACGCTTAACTCACTGGTGAATTTGAACTGCTAACCTCAGGGTCAGCAGCCCAACTCAACTCCCTCGGCTACCACGGCTCCTATAATCAAACACAAATGCTATAGTGATAGTACATTACAAGCCCTTAGGCCCTTAGGGCTCATTTTGACCACTTAGTTGTCAGAAACTGGTGGTGGAAATTCCCTCATTCAGAAAGTATCGAATCATTTGTAAGTGGCTATTTTAGAAAACCAATAATGAGCCAAATGCAAAACTTCTGTACAAGGAGTCTCTATTTGGGAAAGCACCATTACAATAAACATTGAATCAGAAAATTCTCTGTTAGATAACAAATGTTTAAAATAAGTCTGCAAATTGTTCGGATACGTGGTAGAATGAGAAAAGAAAATTCAAGTGAGGGACACCTGGGAGGGAGAGAAGAAAGAATGATGATTGCCACCAAAAGAAAATATGTTGGCTAGTGCAGGCACCCTCTGAAAGGATGCTGGGGAATCTGAGGAAGACCAGTGTATGCTTTAGGTGTGAGGGAACAGGGGAAATTCTTCAGGAGACGGAAACTCCTGGGAGGGTGGAAGTAAAAAGGTCCTAAAAAAGCAGTTTGAAGGGTTATGTGATTTCAGTCAATAAGTCCCTTACAAATTACACATTTTTTTTGTTTTTGAAACCATTTTCTACATATAAGAGCTAAATGAAGTCATTAATTAAATTTGGGTTTATAGATACTGGTGTGCACATATGTGTCTTATGCAATTATTGGATAGACTGTCTTGGCTTTCCCTTCCTGTCTCTAGTCCCCTAGGGATTAGTTATTAATAGAGCATGTATATTTTAGGAATCACTGTTGCTATCAACAAGAAAGATTCTCTTATACTCAAACCTATATATGAACACATGAATGCGTAAGAGTAAGATTCTTTCTCTCTTTTTAAATTTCCAGGCATAGATATCCTTCATCAACTAGGCCTTGGAGGCAAAGATGTAAGACACTCCTCATCTGTGACTGCTGGGCCACCATCATCTACAGCACTACCTCAGGGGGTTCGTTTTTCAGAATCAGGTGTCATTATCACCAATGACACTTATGTCGAGTCACCTCTCACGAACATTTTTCCCGTCAACTTAGTACAGCCATTTGCCATATTAATTGGGTTACAGTCACATAGAGTAAACAATGCATTTCTCTTCAGCATTAGACATAAAAACAGACTGCAATTGGGAGTTCAATTGCTACCTAAAAAAATAGTGGTGTACCTTGGAGGAAAGCAGTCTGTGTTTTTCAACTACAGTGTTCATGATGAATTATGGCACTCCTTTGCCATTGATATTAGAAATAAAGTTGTCTCCATGTTTGTTGAGTGTGGAAAGAGATATTTTAGCAGAGAGACTTTTTCAGAAGTTCAACCCTTTGATTCTAACAGTGTGTTTACCTTAGGGAGCATGAATAATAATTCTGTCCATTTTGAAGGAAGAGTATGTCAGTTGGATATTATTCCTTCTGCAGAAGCATCTTCAAATTATTGCACATACATGAAACAGCAATGTCGTCAAGCAGACACGTACCGGCCTGAAACAAGCCTTCCACAAACAACAATTAAACCACCAGAACTATTGGAAAACTCTGCTTTGCTTCAAAAATTTGGTGAGAGAGCTCTGTTGAAGCACTCAGTGACTGATGACAGAAGTGTTCCACATGTCATCAATAATCGTTCTGCCATGGTGCCGAACCAACAAGAGCACCAGGACCCGAGAACTCAGCTCACCGCTCTTCTTTGGGGGAATGCATCTCTTGTGGATCTCCTGAGTCACGAAGTTCTCAATATCACAGGGGACAATAGAGAAACTGGTCTCTCATCATTTAAGAAGATGGCATCTATTCTCCCACAAATGGAACAAGAAACAGTTAATCATCACAACAAGGCTGTTACAGCAAATCTGCACACTAATGAGCTCATGGAACTGCAGCATATGTTAAATACAACTTTATATAGAGTGACCAATGAACTTTCTGTGGATAACCACCTTGATCTAAGGAAAGAAGGTGAACTTGATCTTGATGGCACTTATGCCATTGAAAATAGTTATGAAACTGAGCTTTATGATTATTACTATTATGAAGATCTTAATGCAATGCTTGAAATGGAGAATCTGATAGGCCCCAAAGGGGATACTGGACCACCCGTAAGTTATTTTTAAAATTTTTAATGTGTCATAATGCATTAATTTACCATATATTTCACAGTGCTCTCTGGCCTGACTGATACAGAAAGGGCCAATTCTGTCCCAGAAATGTATCCTGGCTACCTTGAATGCGTTGATGATTATTACAATACATCCAGACCTCAATGCTAGCTCAACTATTAGACTTTTTTTAATTGGTAGGGAAAATGTTAATTAATTCTGATAAAGTAAACTATATGCTTACATTATTTTATTGAAATTAAATCAGGGAATTGAAACACTAAGTATCTATATCAGTATTCTTAAACAAGCAAACATAAACTTAATGCATAGTCATAGTAAGAGAAGGATATTTTCTAGCTAAAATATATTAAACACATTGATAAAAATAGCATCAAAGGAATTAAAATGAAGTGTAAGATTCACTTAGAATAATTTCTAGTAAATCATTGATTTGGGAGAACAAACCCTGTCCTATTTTAATTTTCACAAAAAGCAACATATTCTATTTTGTTTGTAATGATACAGGCAATTAACATTTATGAGTCAATAAAAGCACTATCTAGTAAGAAACAAACAACCAGCATCTATCAGTTAATTTAATGGAAACAGTCAAGATACATATATAATATGTGAGTTAGCAGACTAAATTTTCCACCTCAGAATTTCTTTTGAGTAGGTTCAGTTACAAGTACATATTCAAAATTTTAAAATATTTAAAACCATGGAATGCTTTTGCTTTCTCTCAATATACCTTCAATAATTAAGATGTGTTCAGAAATACTTTTTTTCTTTTGTAATTAATAAAATACAGATTTACATATTTATTTATATGATAGAAAATAAAATTTGAGTCTTTAGTTGGAAAAAATCACAGGGGGGAGAAATTATGCCATTTGCTCAGCGTGAGGACTTTGAGTTTCCTGTTTTTAGCAGAAGTGATGTCATAAGGATTGAGCAACTCTTAAGAGCCCTGGTGGCACAGTGGTTAAGTACTCTGCTGCTGCCCCAAAGTCATCACATTGAACTCTGCAATCTCCTGGTGGAAGACACAGCAGCCTACTCCCCTAATGTTACAGCTGGGATCCTATACCAATCGATAGGCTACTACGAATTGGAATCTACTGTACAGTGAAGGGTTGTTTATTTTTTTCAGGGTAGTGCAGATGAGCTATTATTAGAATAAATGGTTAGAAGATTTTTAAAAAAGAAAAAGAGAAATATAAATGTTTTCAGCTATGACAATTAGTTGTCAGCATATTAATAAACATTGAGTCATTGAGCATTATCAAAACCTTTTTGCCTCCCCAAAAGTCATTGTGATGAGAGTCAGTCTCCTCTGTAAATAAACACATAGTCATCTCAACCTCAGTAAGTGAAGAATGTATGTTGTTGTAGAGCCCCTCTAGTCAGCGCCGATAGACTTAGTTTGTTGGGCTCAGTACTGCTTTCGCTATTCTTATGGACTCCATAATAGAAAGGCCTCCATTCCTCTGCAGTCATTCTTGTTGTTTGCTTTTCACATGTATATGAGGCAATTCAAAGTAGCGTGGTTTGGGCTGGTCATCTTCAAAGTGATAGTTGCTTTATGATTTCGGAGCAATCTTGTGCAGCAGATTTTCCCAATGCAGTACACTGATTTCTTGATGGAGACTTGCACAAATGTTGTGGTACTAACACGTACCTCCTGGTACTTTTTACCAAAATTCAAATTCACTACAGTTGAATTGATGCTGATTCTTAATGACCCTGGGGTAGGGCTATATATATATAAACACATATATATATAAAACACACACACACATATATATATATAAACACACACACATATGTATATATATGTGGAGAGTTTCATTATAATATACTCTGTATAATTACTCTGTATATTTGAGATAATCTGTATCTCAAAAGCTTTGTAAGATAGGTATTAGGATCCTTATTGTTCTTTTTCCCACAGAGCGCTTGGTGGGCTCAAACTGCTGACCTTGCAGTAAGCAGTCCAATGCGTAATGCACTGCACCACCGCCCTCTGTGGGGATCCTTATTTTTCAGAAGAAATTGAAAACCAGAAATTACTCGCCTCCACGTGACTGGGACATGATAGAATCAGAACGTAAACCTAGGTTTTCACCATGTTTGGCTGAGTCATTGCCAGTAAGTTGAGTCCTGCCCCAAGAAACCTTCTAAGACGGAGTGGAAACACCTTTGAGGGTTTCTGGAGCAGGAAGTTGCTGCTTGCATTGTGGCAACTTTGGATAGTGCAGGGAAATAAACACCCCAGAGAAATCAGATCTTAATTTTCAAATGAAGAGTGTTTAATTTTATCTTGTTCTCCAAGAGGACTTTTGGAAGGTTTCTAGGGAAGGAAGCACTGTTGAGTAATCAAGGTCGTGGTTCAAACCCATCAGCCACTCTGTAGTGGAAAGCTATCTGCTAACCTGGAAAACCTTATGGAATATAGTCATGGGTCAGAATAGACTCAATGGCAGTGGATTGGGGAGGCAAAGGATTAATGATAAAGTCTGGTAAAAGTGCCCCAAACAGATAGGAAGTGCCTATTGTCATTTTTGTGTTGTATGATTTTATCTGGATTGACCACGGGCATACAAAAGAAAGGTAGGACGCAAGAGTTATTTTGAAGGGAGAGTCATCAGAATTGGGATATTAATTGGATCTAGGGACGAAGCGAAGGAACCCTGATGGCTTAACGGTAACAATAAATAGTGGGCTGCTAACCACAAGGTCTGCAGTTTGAAACCACCAGCAGTTCCGAGGGAGAAAGTGTTACAGTGTGAGAAACCCAAAGCAACAGGTAGACACTGGCCCCTATGGGCTCTATGAACCACAATTGATGCCACAGCAGTGAGCTTCCTTTCTTCCTTTTTTTTTTTTTTTTTAGGGACAATGCAAGATGAAAGTGAATCACAGATGAAACTCAAGTTTCAATCCTGTGGGATTTAAAGAATTGTGATATCATTTCTATTATTAGTAATTAAGAGAGCAAGTCACTTTTAGGAAAGAAAATTAAGCTAGAACAGTTAAGCAACTGTTGGACATTCAATAGTCACAGAAAAGTCAGAGAAGCTAAAGTAGAGAACAGCAGTCAAGTCAAAGGACATAGCTTTTAAAGTTTTATGAATGTTCTAGTTGCAGATATAAAAATGGATATCACCAGTTATCGATTATCTTTGTTCTTTAATCTGATGCCATATTCTTTATAGAGTACAGAGTCCCAGATTATTTATTGTTGTTGTTTGGTGTTACCGAGTCAATTCCCACCCATAATTGTCTTTTACACAGCAGGATGAAACACTGATAGGTCCCCCTCTCACTATTATCCCTCTGCCTGAGTCCATTGTTGGGACATAGCATTGGTCCACACTGTGCTAGTCTGGGTAGACTAGGGAGGCAAATACTCAGGTACACTCATATGTGTAGAAGAGCGTTTTATATAAAGAGTAATTGTACATTAAGTCTATAAGTTCAATATTAACCCTCATGTCCAATAGCAATCTATGAAGTCTTTTCAGACTCATAAAGCACATGTAACTATGCCAAATATAGGACGATCGCAGGGCAATGGTAGAAAAATTTTGGACCCAGTGGTATTGCAAGCATCTCAGGGCTGGCAGGGGTATCTATGTGGCTTCTCTGGCTTCAGAGGTCTGGTTGCATCAGGGTAGGTCCATGTGGTTTCTCCAGCTTAGGATACAAGTGTGTTTTGTCAGCTGCAATGTGTCTTGTCAGCTGCAACGTCTCCCAGGGAGTCAGCAGAAAGAGAGAGAGGGAGTCTATTCCACCTCCAAGGAGGAAAAAAAAGAAGCAGTTTACCCAGAATCCTCAGGGGGAAGCTATGCCCACAGAGGCCTCATTGGCTGTGATCCAATTGTTCAATTAGACTCTACGCTGTCACTCTTAATCCTCTCGGGTCCCAAATTGACACCAGATTATGCACAATCCCCTTGAGGGCCTTCTTCTGTTTTGCTGCCCTTCCACTATGGCAAACATGATGTTCTCCAAGAATGTGTCTCTCCTGACAGCATGTCCAAATGTTGTAAGTGCAGTCTTGCCACTAAGGAACACTCTATTCTTCCAAAATAGATCAACTTGCCCTTTTAGCAGTTCATGTTTCTTTCGGTGTTTTTCTCCAGACCCCCAACTCAAATGCATCCACTCTTCTTGGGTCTTCCTTAGTCTATGTCCAACTCTCACATTCATATGAGGCAGCAGACAATACCAAAAACTGGGTCAGGTGCACCTTAGTCTTCAAAAGAACACCTTTGATTTTCAACAATTTAAAAAGGTATTGTGCTTTACCTAATGCAACTCATCTGTTGATCTTTTGATAGCTGTATTTTTTCATGAGCACTGATTGTGGATCCAAGTAAGACAAAATCCTTGACAACTGCAACCTTTTCTCCATTTATCATGGCCACCTATTGGTCCCCTGGTGAGGACTTTGGTCATATTTGTAGTAGGTTTAATTCATCCTAAAAATTGCAATCCTTAATCTTCATCGGGAAGTGCTTCAAGTCTTCTTCACTTGTAGTCGTCTGGGTATCTCAGGTTGTTAATAAGCCTTCTTCCAATCCCAGTTACTTGGGTGCCTGCAGTAATCCAATTTTACATGTTAGCGTTATTTTCCAGCTTCATAAAGCAAGCATCTTCAGTGCTTCATCAGACAGGACATCATTCTTCCACAAGCTATGAGAGGATTTACCATGCAGGCCTGTGAAGATGCTGCCTTGCAGTGTGGAATAGCTGTGTAAAAAATTCAGGGGATATAAAAGCACACAAATAAATCACTGCAGAGAGAGTAGCCCTCTAGGGGCAGGATCTGTGGCGGTGACTGGTTGTTCCAACCAGCTACAGGGATGATGGCCACTGATGTGGGCCATTTGCAACTGCTGTTGAGTGAGGACACACCGAGGCCACTTCACTGAGTAGCTGATACTTGTCATTTAAAATTAAGGCTCATACTGGCCATTTTTCAGGAAAATCCGAATGGGGTAAACAGCATTTACAGAAACTTTTAAATGAAACAATGTTTACAGATTTAAGAACAGAAGTCTACACAAAATAAACACTTATTTTTACATTAAATAATGCCATGTTCTTTAGATAACCAAGTTCATCTGATAACTTGCTCAGCACACAGTTTGCATCAGTATGGTGAGAGGATCTAACCCTGTCCCATACCTTTCTTGATTGCTAACCATGAAGTATTCATTTTTGCTGTTGACACGACTGCCTTTTGATTCCTGTGCAAATTAAGCAGAAGTAGAATCAAGTGTTCTAGAACTATCTTTTTTTGTCAAGGCTATTGATGTATTTTTTATGATCTGTACAAATTGAATGTTTTTGATAGTCAATAAAATACAAATAAATATCTTTCTGGTAGTCTCTGCTTTCAGCCAAGATTCATTTGACATCAGTAATTATATTCCTTGTTCTATGCTCTCTTCTGGATAGAGCTGAACATCTGGGACCTGTACTGGTGCAATCATTGTTGGGTTATCTTTGCCAACACTTTTCTTGCATGTGATATCAATGATATTTTTCTCTAGTTTGAGCATTCTCACGGCTCATCTTTCTTTGGAATGAGTACACATGTGGATCGCTTCCAGTTAGCTGGTGAAGTTGCTGTCTTCCAAATTTTCTAGCATAGATTTGTAAGTACTTCCAGTGTTTCGTCAGCTTGTTGAAACATTTTTAATGGTATTCCATCAATTTCTGGAACCTTGTTTTTGGCTAATGCTTTTAGAGCAGCTTGAACGTCTTCCTTCAGCACCATTGTTTCTTGTGCACATGCTGCTTCCTGAAATGAAGTGTGGACCAATTCTTTCAAGTTCAGTGAATCAGGGAATTCTTTCAATTATCTTTTGATGTTTCCTGAATCATTCAATATTATGCACATGTATTCTTTCAAAATTGCAATTTGAGGCTTATTTTCTTTCTTCAATTCTCTCAGTTTAAGGTACACAGTGTGTTCTTAATTTTTTAGTTTTCTAAGTCTACATCTTTGTAATTAAGAGGCAGTTTCATAGTCTCTTCTGACATCCACTTTGATCTTTTCTGTCTTTTAATGCCCTTGTGCTTTCTTCTTGCTGATATCCTTGATGTCCTCTCACAATTCATCAGGTTTTCTCTCATTAGTGTTCAATGCATCAAATCTGTTCTTTGAAATGATCTTGAAATTCAAGTGAAATAGACTCGTGATCATATTTTGACTCTTGTGAACTTGCTTGAATTTTCTTAAGCTTTAACCTGAACTTAAATACAAGTAATTGTTGGTGTGTCTGTTCCACAGCCAGCCTTTGACTTCATTGCGGATCTGGACTTTTTGCCATTGTCTCCTCCCACAAGTGTAGTCAGCTTGATTTCTACGTATGTCTGGAAAAAGTCCTTGTGTATAGCTGCCTTTCGTGCTATTGAAAAAAGATTCTTGCTATAAATAAGTCATTGGTCTCGCAAATTTTTATCATGTGATCTCCAGCTTCAATTTTATGAAATGATACAGTGATTTCTCTCCCACGTGGTTTTTATTCCCCTCACCACCAGAAATATTTTCCGATTAGGAGATTAGACTATATTTAATAAAATTGACAGTTTCTCTTTTTAAGGACCTATTTTCTGACCATGGTACCTCTCTTTATTTCCCACTTTTGCCTTCCAATTGTCAATAATTATCACCACACCTTTAGTGTATGTTTGATAAATTTCAGATTGAAGGAGCTGATAGAATTCTGCAATTTTTTAAATAAATCACTTTATTGAAGGCTCATACAACCCCTATCATAATCAATATATATTTTCATTGTATGCATACCACATTTGTTGCCATCATCATTCTCAAAACGTCCTCCTTCTACTTAGAACCCTTGTACTAGCTGCCCCTCCTTCCCCCTTTCCCCTCCCCCATGAGAATTCTTCAATTTTATCATCACTAGCTTCTGTGGTTGGTTCATAAGTTTGAATAATAGTTGTATTGATTGGATTTACAGAAGGCAGATAGATTTAATCCTATCACAGACAGCATTACAATTCAAGATTGATTTTGCAATATTCTTTTTGAGAATGCCATGCCATTCTTCTTGATTATGTCATTCGTGTCACATCAATCACTTGATTTTCTTATTCAAAATCCCAATATTTGTTCATGTGAGCTCATCCTTATCACACATCCTTATCGAACCTTATACATTCCATTTTATTTTTGATGACTTCCACTTTTCCTATATTCATGCTTAGCACATTTGAAGTTCCAATTATTAGCATATTTTTCTGCTCTATCTCCTCAAGTTGAATAATGGAGATATGAAAGGCTCCCCTCCCACAAGCTTTACTTCATTCACATTATGTTCAACTCCACTGCAAGAAGTCACCTCCTCCTAAGTCACAGATTGAGTGCCTTTTGACAGAGGAGCCCATTCTCCAGCACCCTCTGAGAATGAATTGCTTCTATTCATTAGACCTTTAGTATCTGATAATATTTCAAAGCTACTCATAAGATTTTCAGTAACTATTTCTCTAAAGCAGGCAGCTAACTCCTTCTTCATTGTCTGTTCTTAATCTGAAAGCTCTGCTCAAACCTGTTCACTTTGGCTAACATAATGGCATTTGAAATACCAAGGACAAAACTTCCAACATCACAGCAACACACACACACCACCACCACCACCACAATATGACAAACAGCAGGTGGAGGATACAGAGAAGTGGTGGAAGATTATTTATACATCATACATATTAAATAATTAAGTTTGAAGCATATAGCCCTGACAGCATCAAGTTTAGTTTGATACCTCAAATGTCATCTCAACTATATTTGTTTTGTCTTCCACCTAGAGATATATCCATCTTATTTCATTTCAATGTTGTAAAGCCATTTATAATAGGCTCTCTGAGAAACAATACAGTGATTTCTGTCCTTCGCACTTTTTTTTCCCCTCACCGACAGAAATATTTTGTGATTAGGAGATTCAACTATATCTAATAAAATTGACTGTTTCTTTTTTTATTAATGAATTTAAAATTATGAATTAAGTGGGCAGTTATATTCCAAAATATCAGTTCTGCATTCCACAGATCAAACCATTCATCAAGCCCCATCTTTGTATACTATCCCATCCTCCACCCACTGCTTTTCCTTCTCTCTCTTATGGATGTATGTCCTTATTTACAATCAAGTCTATAACTATAAACCTTCTCATACATTTCACCATCTTGCCCTCCATTCCTTGAAAACCTCCAAAGTTGGTTCCCTTTGACTTGCAAAATGATTCTTTCTCTTAAATTCTATAATTCCTTACTCTAGATCTTGTTTGCACTGTGTGTTAAACTTCAGGTTGTTAACCAAAAGAGCAGAGGTTCAAATCCATCAGTCATGACAAAAAAGATGGGGCAGTCTGCTTCCATGGATATTTACAGTCTTAGAAATCCAATGGGGGACAGTTCTCTATCCTGAGTCAAAATCCACTTGATGACAGTTAGTTTGACCTTAACTTAGAATTGAGTATATATAGGCCATTCATTTTTCTCCTGCTATTTGCCTGTGCCTTTAAATTTCACTATTATAATCAAGAGATTGGTGGAATGAATTATTGGAGTGTATAGTCTCTGAGAGGTGCTTGAATCCTACCCAAGATTCATGTCTAAGAAGGTTGTTTTGTTTTGTTTCCCCTCTCTTCTGTCAACATCTTTTCTTACTCTAAAATATCTCCACATTTGGCAGTTAATCTTCATAATCTGTGGCTTGTGGTTTTGCTCTTTTCCTTGTTTCCCCAGAGTTGATATTTTCTTTTGTTGTTTTGTTGTTTTTGTGGATTTGGAGGGAAGGGAGTAGCTTAAAAAATGCCTGTACTCTTCCATATTGTAAAAAAAAGTTCCTAGTGATCTTTTAAAAAACATAAATGAGATCACATCACTTATTTGCGGAAACCCTAAAGTTGCAGAAGATTACTTTGACACATGTAGGTGATCCTGCTACCTCATCTTGTCCATGTACTCTCTACTTTATCTTCCCTCTACTCTCATGATTACTTTTCTATCAGCTCTTTAATATCCTACTTTTTGGTTGGTTTTATTCATGCCCTCCTTTATTCTATACTGTGGAGCATTACTTTCTTCTCTCTTTTTAATTCCTACTCATATGTTAGGACTAACGTAGACTCCCATTTTCTTACAGTAGCTGACTCTGTCCCCACAGTGTCAGTTCATCTCCAGAAGGCCTTCATAGCTTTCACTGCCTTCTACCAAGCATGATGTCCTTTCCCAGGGACTAATCTCTCCTGAAAACCTGTCCAAAGCATGGTGGATGAAGCTCTTAAGGAGCACTTGGGTTGTAGGCTCAAGACTGAGTTGTTTGTTCTGGCAGCCCACAGCACTTTCTTCACAGCATCATGTCCATCAAACCCATCACTTTTCCTTTGGGTCTCCGTATTCACCGTCCAGCTTTCACATGCATAGAAGGCTACTGAGCACACAGTGCCTTTGCTCAGGTACCTCATCATCCTCAAAGTTCTATCTTTGCACTTTAACAGCAAAAGAAGCCTGGGGCAGCAGATGTCTTGTGAACGCATCATTTGGTTTCTTGATTGTTTGCTTCCATAGCATTGACAATAAAGCCAGGTAAAAATGAAATCCTTGACACTTCAATCTTCTCTGTGTTGATCAGGTTGTGAAGGATTTTGTTTTCTGTACAATCAATACAGAAGGCTGTTCTTTGATACTCCTCAGCAACTGCTTCATGTTCTCCTGACTTTCAGCAAGCCAGGCTGTGCCACCTTCATGAGTGCTTCATGAATATATACAGCACTGAGAATTTCACACTTTCTAAAAATGGAGCCTTAATGAGATTCTAATGCATCCCAGTATAAAAACCACAATTGGTATTTAAATGACTGGTATGGAAAAATCCTTAATATTTAAACATTTGGAATTTTTGTTGTCTAACATTTTCATATATTCTGCTAACATCATCTCCTTTTAGTATGTGGTTAAAATCTGTGGCACTTATAGGTAAATTACTTGAGGTAATTTTGATTATTTTTACTCTGTCCATATATCACATAAAAATAATGATGGCTGCCCCCATCATTGGAGAGGTTAGTGTATTATTTACACACACATACATAGATCTATCCAGGGATTCTCATTTTTTTTAAACAGGGGCCAGTTCACTGTCCCTCAGACCATTGGAAGGCTGAACTATAGTTTAAAAAAAAACAGCTATGAACAAATTCATTGTGGGCCCGGGATGAGTCAGCTGCTAAGCCAGACAGCAGCATTGATGAAACACTCAGCAGGCTGGATAAATGTCTTCAGCAGGCTGCATGTGGCCCGGGGGCTGCAGTTTGAAGACCCTGAGCTATCCATTTACAAAGAAGCTTGCTGGTAGGTTTCCTTACAACCTCTATCTGAGTATAGAAAGTAGGGTTGCAATCTAGTTTTTATTCCTTCCTTCTTTATACTTGCTTTTCTTTGTAGTCTATACGCTTCTTCCTACTCACCTTTCTTTTTTCCTTTTTCTGTCTTTCAAGACACAATCTCCTGGCAATATGATCCCATTTAATGATTACCGAATGACTATATAACTAAAATTTATCTCTATAAAATTAAATTAGCATTCAATTAAGGCACTACAAACTTAAAGAAATATTAAAAATAAGTCACTGGGGAGAGAAATTCCCTCAAAAAGCATATATCGTCATCCTTTTTTAGTTGTGGTGCTAATTAAGCAGCCAAGTAATAGATCACCATTTGAAAATAAAAGGTAATTAAGTGGGGGTAGAATTATCTCTGTAGGATTTCATATTTCATTGTTATAAATTTCTATAATAAAGCCTGGAGTTTTATTCTGAGGTCACAGGATCACTATTTATAGAAGACAGCATAAAGAAGGAAGGCCATAGAAGGTGAAGAAAGTGCTTCTGGGGAATTTAAAGAATAATTTGTCCAACCTCTCAATTTAAAATTTCATATTCATCTCTAAAATTTTATATTTCTCTGATTAACTAATAGATAAAAACATGTAGATCTAAATTTTGCTAGAAAGTAGAGTTATTTCAAAAGAACATATTGGGGCCATGGATAGCAGGTGCCTCTTCAAACAAGCAAGTAAGCAAAACCAAATCTTGATATGTTCTCGTACGCGAAAACCCTAGGAACTGATATTAGTACTGTAAGTCGCTACCATTCCTCTTTTTCACCTTTGTAGCCTTGAAAATATGTAAAAGATTTATCCACTGAAGAATAGACAATCTGAAATAATTCATTGAATATTCTTTTGAGGCAGAATTTGAAAAGGAACATCCAGTTTCTCAGATAACCAAGTGACCTCTTTATAAATTACCACATCTAATTTTATGTACCAAAAAACAATTACACTACACTTTTTTGGTTATCTACTATATACCATGTGCAATGACAGGTGTTTTGTACACAATATTTCAAGTGCTCACAATAACCCTGAAAGGTTTATTTTATTTGAAACCCTTTAGAGATGATAAAACTAAGGCTCTGAAAGAATAACTGACTTGTCAGAAGTCACTCACCCAGTCAGTGATGGAGGCATGATTTCTTTGGGGGGGGGGGAGGGGCGCGGCATTACTGCTCTCTGGTGGAAGTAGGAGGCCCAGCCTTGCTCCTGGAGAGCTGCTGCTGGATTTGAACCACCAACCCTGTGTGCCGCAGTCCAACACACAACCACTAGGCCACCGGGGCTCAGCCCAATGGAGGCATGATTTAAACATAGATTGTCTGATTACAGAGCCACTGTTTTTGAATGAGCTATAAGCTTCCCCTAAGCAGTAACCTAAAGTACATTTTTAAAACTTAACTTTATTTTCATTAAATAATTTATTATCCTCAAATATCAGACTATAAAAAGAATGAGTTCACTTCTTTGTTTCCTGGAGAATGCCTACTGAAAAATCAGTCCTTAAGAATTGTGGCATTGATGTAGGACTTGTTACGCAGCATGGTTATTTTAATCCCCATATAAGACATACTCCCTGTCTATCCAAGATGCGCTTTCTTTTCTGTTTTACTAGAGCAGAATCTTGCCTTTGCTGTTGTTCTAAAGGCCCATTGTCAAGGCAGTAAACCAAACTGGACAGTACAGTTTCTGAGCTATCCTATTTTCTCTTCTTTTTCAGAACTTATTTCAAGTAAGCATCTCATATTCTGGTGATAACGTCAGAACTGATATGAATTTGAAAAGAAGTTCCGTTTTTAGAACATTAAATGAAATTAAATTTTGATATATGCTAAGAATATAATAATACTTGTTAATATTTATGAGCCACTAGTTCAGAATAAAGGTGTCTTTGTATCCCAGCTGAGGACACACTGCACTGCGGACTTCAAGGTCAGCAGTTCAAAGCCATCAGCTTCCCCAAGGGAGAAGGACGAGGTTTTCTACCCCTGTAAAGAGTTGCTGTCTCAGAAACCCAGAGGGGCAGTTCTACCCCGATCTGCAGGGCAGAACAAGTCACCGCGTCACGATCAAGCCGCTGTGTGTGATTGTGCCTTGGGTTGGGAAGCTGAGTATTGCCCTCGACTTATGGTTGAATAGACACAATAGTTTTCTTTCAATATTTGAAAATATGTGGACGTATTTTTATTAAGTTAGTAGGTAAGAGGAAGAGAACTTCAATGGAAGGGAAATGGATGGTTTGAAATGTAAAACTCACTGACATCGAGTCGATGCTGACTTGGGGTGACTGTGGAGAGCAGGCTGGGAGTGCCGTGGGAGTTTCTAAGGCTGTACTTCTGTGGGAGCAGGAAGCCCTGTCTTTCTCCTGAGGAGTGGCCGGTGACCTCAGACCTAAGAGATCACAGTCCAACACATAGCTACCCCCAGGGCTCCTTTCAAATATCTATAGTATCAGAAAAGGGCAGCATGACCAATATCAATAAAGGAGAAAGCTCCTAGAAATATAAAGAAGAATGAGAAAAATACCCAAGACCTATTATTTTACAAATATGACTTATTCTGTTCCTCTTATTGTATTTTTTATTGGAAAGATGTCATCTCTAATTTCCATAAATCCATTTTCTCTCTCCTCCTGAGAAACTAAATATAGGGTCTACTTTCTGGAGGAAATTTCTAGGTGTAACCCAGCCATGCTATAAATTAGAAGACACAAAATTGCATTTTTAGGTTAAAAATAGGAACCTATGGACAATTACAGATGACTCCACCTTGGGCCAGCCCTTCACTTTGCATGCCATCGTAATAAATGTATAGACCTCTGACGCTTGAGAAAAATGAGGGCCGGTAGGTTTGTGGTGAGGTTAAAATGCTAACCTTGCTCTAGCTAATATCAAGGCTTGTGCTACGTGGACTGCAGTGACAGGGCCCTGTGGCATCGTGGTTACCCACGGACTGCTGATCCTTCCAGGGGAGACAGGTGAGGTTTTCTCGTTCTATAAAGGACAAGAGCTGCGGAACTGTAGGGCAATTCCACTTTGCTATACAGGGGTGCAAGAGTTGGACATAGCTAAGTGGAAATAAGTTTAATGAATGAGCATGTATTTATTAAAAAGTTTTGTAAGCAGCAAGAATAATGCCGCATCAGCAAGGTACTCAGTAATGAGTAAATGGAGGAAATGCCTGCATACATGCTCAACACTGTTCCAATGAGCACATACACATGCACATTTCCATAGTCGATTATTATAGTAAGTCAGAAAGACGCTAGATAGATGAGGGAGCAAAGAGGTGTTTTATTGACCTAAAAGTAATGTTACAGATCTTATAATATTTTGAGGAGCCCTGGTGGCATCTGGTTATGAGTTGGGCTGTTGTTATCCTCAAGGTTTGCAGTTCGAAACCACCAGCCACTCTGCCATCCACTCCCATAAAGCCATAGTCTTAGAAGCTCACAGGGGCAGTCCTACCTTGTCCTAGAGGATTGCTATCAGTCGACATCAACTTGATGGCAGTGAATTTTGAGTTTAACTTTATAACACTTTAAAATTAAATCTTTTTGCTGTTATACTTATTGACTATGAATTGCCTCCTAGTAAACCAATTTTGATAACAGGTCGACTTCCCAATCTATGTATCAGAACGATCTCATTATAACAGGCCCGCACTTTATGGAGATCCTTAGTGAACTTATTTTAAAGTAAAATAGAATGACCTGAACTTTAATTTTTCAGAGGAAGTTGTTCTTGAAATGTGTTTGGAAGCAAAAGCCAGTAGATTATGGTCTTCCAACCCCAAATTGAATGCCTCCTTCTGTAGTAAAAGTAAATTTAGGTAAAAATTACCCACAAAACTACTAGCTATGATCCCTGTAAAAGCCAGATACAGTGGCTGTAACCATAAGTCATGGATTTCCTGCTTCCATTTTTGGCCAGATTAAAGAGGTCTTTTCCACTTCAACTCTCACCCTGCTGATTAGCGTTAGGGGATTCATGATACTTTAAAATGATCATCAGTTAGGGATTGGGCATTGCGAAGAGTTGTCCTAAGTGCATATTGAAACTCAAGAGAAATATTTGTATATTATGATCCATAATGTCTTGTTATTTGTTTCTCAAGGGTCCACCTGGTCCAGCAGGTATCCCAGGTCCAGCAGGAAAGAGAGGCCCAAGGGTGAGTAGATGGATTCTATTTCCAATTTGCTATTAGAACGAATAACTTTTCAATTTATTTTTTCTTAGTATTGTACAGTATGTACATCCTTTGAAAACCTGTCTGGATCTTCAAAAGGTGTCTGCCTTTGCCAATTCAAGAGAAGCTTAGGGACACGTGTAGGCTTGTTTATCTGAATATAAACAGTCAGACAAAGCATCTTCTGTGAACATGCCCAAGGAAGATGGCCACATTTGTTGATCAGTGATGCTTTTATAGCTACTTCTAGCATCATTTTTGGTTTTAAAGTGGTGTCATCTGGAATTGATAGTCCAAGGTGAGCTTCATTTGTTCTGGGGAATGAAAAGGAAGGAACTGTTTTAAAATAGTGCATTCCTGGATTACATAGTGGAAAATGCTGGAGTTTTTGACCAGGAAAAAATGATCCCGAGGGAAAAACCCAGCCTGAATGATCATCAGTAGTTTCTCACATGACATGGGTCACACAAATGACTTCTTGCTGTGTTCAAGTTTGTTCTTTCACTTAAAAATATGTGGATTTCCACTAGCAGGAAGTCTTGTCTGTCAGCCTGTCATCCTGTGGTGGCTTGCTGTGTTGCTGCGATGGAAGGACCTATGCTATTGGTATTTCAAATACCAGGAAGGTCACCAATGGAGATAGGGATTTAGCAGAGCTTCTCGATTAAGAACAGAGTGTGAAAAAGACATAGGTTATCCACTTCTCAGGGATTAGCTGCTGAAAATCTTATAAATCACAGTGGAATGTTGCCAGCTAAGTTCCAGAAGATGGGCCTTCAGAATGGAAGACTCTTAAAACACTTCTGAGAAAGAGCTGCTTCCTCAAAGTAGAACCAACTTAATAATCTGAATGGAATATTGAGTTTAGGACCTTCTTTGCTGATGGGACAGTGCTCAAAATGAGAAGCAACAACTCTGAGCATCCATTAATCATCAGAGTGGAATATATGAAGGATGGACTAGGAAAATTGTATCCTTGAGAGTTAAAATGAATGCATAATCTTAAACATTAGTAAGTTGAAATCGACCGATCGGCTATTTTCAGTTGGACAAACATGTAGTTTACTATGTGGGAAATGGCAAATTCAAGATGAATGGCATTGCATTCATCATCAGTGAAAAGATCTGCCTTGAGTTATAATAATGTCTTCATAGGATATTATCTACAGGCCTGTAGGATGGTCCATTTATACTGCTAGTCAAATTTTTGCACCAATCACTAAAGCTGATGATGAAGAAATCAAGGAATTCTATCAACTCTTTCAGACTGAATTTGATCACACATGCTCTCAAGAATTAAATAACACTGAGCCCTGGTGGAGCAGTGATTGTGTGCGGCACTGCAGTCTACAGGATTGATGGTTCAAATCCAGTAGCAACTTTCCAGGAGCAAGGCTGGGCTTCCTACTTCCACCAGGGCAATGATGCGGAAAAAAAGAAGAAAAAAGGAAAAAGAAAAATTAAATAACATTGGCAAGCATTCATCGTGACTAATATGTGCTATACACTGTTAGTTATTTAAGAAATTACACTGTTAGTTATTTGTCAAGAAATTTATAATCAAGTAATAATATAGTAAAGTACCCCAATAGCAGAAAAATATTTTAAAAGCAAATTCAAACAGTGTAAAAATATATGCAGGCCAAACATGATTAATTGGCAAATTAATTTTATATGAATGAATTTCTACAGAAAGAAATCCTTTGGACACTCTGGTTAAACATCCACCTGGTAATTAAAGGTTGATCATTTGAACCCACCAGCAACCAAAGAAATCCACTTCCTTACAAAATCTGCAGCCTGGGAGGCCTTCACTGTGCTCATGAAGAACCTGGAGATGAATCAAGAAGTAATTATTAGAACAGAACAAGGGAATATGCATGATTTAAAATCAGGAAAAGGTGTTTGTCAGAGTTGTATAGTCTCACTATGCTTGTTCAATCTATATGTGGAGAAAATAATCAGAGAAACTGCATTATATGGGGAAGAATGAGGTATCAGAATTGGAAGGAGGCTTATTAACAACCTGCAATATGCAAGTGATGCAACCATGCCTGCTGAAACTAAGGAGGACTTCACCTTCTTGCTGACTAAGATCGAGAAACTGCCAATTCCAGTATGGATGACCACTCAATGGAAAGACACGACCGTCCTTACACCCGGACCAGTTGGTAACATCATGATACATGGAAAAGAGATGGAAGTTCTTAGGATGTCATCTTACTTTAATCAGCAATCAGTGCTCATGGAAGTAGCAGTCTTGTAATATGCAGCATATTGCACTGGATAAATCTGCTGCACAAGATCTCTTGAACCTGTGGAAGAGCTAGGATGCCCCTTGGAGGCTGGGGGCCACCTGACACGTGCCATTGTATCTTCAATGGCCTCCTGTGCGTGTGAAAGTTGGACAATGAATGAGGAAGACTGAAGAAAGATCTATGGGTTTGAATTGTGCAACCGGAGAAAAATATTGAAATGCCATGAACTTACAAAAGACCAAATCTGTCTGTCTTGACAGAAGTGCAACTAAATGCTCCTTAGAAGCAAGAATGCTGATACATTATATTATGTACTTTGGCTTTGTTATCAAGAGAGACCAGTCCTGGAGAAGAGCATCATGCTTGGTAAAGTGGAAGGATAGTGTGGGAAAAAGGAACCCCTCCACAAGATGGACTGAAACAGTGACTTAACAATGGGCTCAACAATAAACAACATAGCAACAGTCACACGGGATTGGGCGGTGTTTGGTTCTGGTGTACAAAAGCTTACAATGAATTGAAACTGGCTCAATTGCACCTAAAAGCAAAAATCACAGTGATGCCCAAAAACAAAAAAAAACAAAACAATACAAAACAAAAGAAAGCAAAAATCAGAAAATCTAGGGAGGAAGCTCTAATCTGTCTTATAAAGTTCTATTGGACATTAAAGTTTAGACTAATAGGCTAAAGTTCTATTTTAATAGAATGATAATCTATTAGACTTGAAGTTTTTAATTTCTAGGAAGTTAGTAAGAAAGAGTAATGACTTCATGCTGAGGTGCTAAGGATTTAAATATCAGATAGGAGCTGAATAACTTCTTGAAGAATGATTTAGTAGTTGGGGCACTTAGTGTCAGGAAGTTGGGGGCAAACAGGGAGATGGGTGATTCAAGTCCACCTAGAGTTACGTTGGAAGATAAGCTGGGCATTCGACTTTGAAAAGTCTGTTAATGAAAACCCGAGGGGCACACACAGAGGCATCATGAATTGGAATGGGTTTAACAGTAACTAGCTTAGTTTTGCTTTGGAAAAGCAAATGAAATGTTTTTAAGGCATCCAGAATTGCATCAGCAAAAGCTCGAGTGTATCAAGGCCCAAGACTTGTTTAGAGGAGAGTAAATAATTTCACTGTATTACTTTTACTCTGTTATTTTTAGTTTTCTCAGTCCACAGAACTTTTAGAAATAGCACAGAACAATAGGCTGCTACTGGAGACAGAGTTGGTGAAGATAAGAGGTAAACACCTGAAGGGCAGTGTTTTGAAGCAAAGGATGAAAACCACAGTATTGCTCTATAATTAAACTAGTTATTTTTTCCCCAAGATCTCAGAAAAGACAAAAAAAATAAGGTAGGATGAATTTGAGTGAAATTACATAATATAGCATTTATTTTCACAATCTGTTTAATGGTCTCTGTGTGTCGCTTATATCTGTCAGTTCAAAACTTGATTTGACTTCTTCACTATTTGCAGGGCATTCCTGGTCCCCATGGAAATCCTGGGTTACCTGGATTACCAGGTCCAAAGGTGAGTGATGGCTAAGGAGTATCATCTGATTTTCCTCATGTTCAAAGCTGGCCCATTCCAACAGCATCTTGAAGGGTTTCATAGAGTATTAGGAGGCATTGAGTTTATGTTAAGAGGGAGGCATAACTTAGAATACGAGGGTGAGAATAGTTGCACAACTGGGAAGAAAGTGAGCAAGGCCACTGAATTGCCCATGTAGAAGCTGCTGAATCAATATTGTTTGGGTGTGTAGATTCTTAACAGTGTCAACAAAATAAGAATTTTAAAAGTTATTAACTTAAAAAATCATTTTACTGGGGATTCATACAACTCATCACAGTCCATCCATCCATTGTGTTAAGCACATTTGTGCATTTGTTGTCCTCATCATTCTCAAAACATTTGCTTTCTACTTGAGCCCTTGGTATTGGTGCCTCAATTTTTCCCCTCTCACCATGCTGCCTCCTCCCTCATGAACCCTTGGTAATTTATAAGTTATTATTATTTTGTTATATCTTACACAGTCCGACGTCTCCCTTCACTCACTTTTAACTTGTGAGCTCAATCTTTGCGTACAGAAGACCTCTTTCATCTCCAAAAGGTCTCTGGGTGAAGCAAATGGTTTGACCTTGACTGCTATCCTACCAATTGAGTGTTCAAAGGCATGCATCAGGGCTGAGGAAGGCCTGGAGATAGGCCTATATGAATATCACAGCCACGCCAAGCCTATGGAGCAGTTTCACTGTGTAGACCTCGGGTCAACACGAGTTGCATTGACTTGAGAGCAATAGGCTTTGGCTTTGATTCTTTAAAGCTTTGTTTGGGAAATTCAAGTATATTTACTAGGGTAAAGGATAATGTAGGTCCAAAATCCCAGATCATATTTCTCCACTGGTTGTAGGCATATTTATGCTAATAGATATATTTCCACAACACTAAGGAAAACAAAAGCAGGAGAGAAGAATGTTTGTCTTCAATTATATATTTGGTACAGTGATATGATTTTTCATATTTGTAACTCTTCTCCAATAGACTGCTTTATGAACCCATATAGCATGAATAAGAACACCAACATTGATTTTATAAGCTACTAATTAAACCTCTTGGGGAAATTAGTAGAATACACCTGGTTATTAGCTTTTAATTTGTGTTCAATTTAATAATCTGCTGTGTCCACATAACCAAGACTGACCATGAATTGTTCTAACTGCACACATTCGGGAAGAACATTAGATTTGTAGCATAAGTTAAAAATGACCACAGTATGGCAATTGCTTTAAATGATGTTTGTAGAGGATTTGTGTGTGTGTATGAAACCAACTTGCCTAGGTATTTAAGATGCATTTCTAAAATAAGTAGTATTAGCAGAACATTCAAGCCTTATACTGCATAATACTCATAATATTAATTAAAGAGAGTGATATGAAAATGCAGATTTCTTACACCTAACAAAAATGTTGATATCTATTTCCAGTACTGATTTCTATTCAAAGGGGGAAATTTTTTCCTTTTAATTAATCTATACTCTCTAAAGATAATTTCTATTACTTTGATTTTGTCAGATATTGTTTGGCAAAAATGACATAACTGGAATCAGTGGCTGCTAAGGAAATTATATTGCATAAGGATTTATCTATCATGTAAATAGGCAATTATAAGTTTGTTGGGCTGGGGAGGTTCTTGGTGCAATAGAAAATGTAGCACATTATGGTGCATTAATATGAACATTTCTTTATATATTATTTCTATACTTTGATAAAAATTTAATATTACCAAAGATTTTTTCATGTAAATTAAGTGAAATAAGGCACATAAAATCACCATATTAAAAAACCAAGAAAATGTTATTTCTCTTTTCTGAGAGGAGCTAATTATGAGGTAAATGGGTCAAATGGAATTGCAAATAAAAAAACAGATTTATTGTTTTAAACATAATTTTTCAAAAAAGAGTCCATTTTGCAAATGGGTGTTGTTGAAAAATTACCAAGTCTTCAGTAACATGATCAATGTATTTATTGACAAAATAAACTTGAGCCACTGAACTTACATATCAATCTTAAGTTTCTTTCGTATCAGTATTTTTTTCACCTAGTTTTGGCATTATGTCTAAGAATTGTCTAAGAATATACTTAGGCTGAATGGATTTAAACTTATTAATTTAATGAGAGACTCAGATGGAAAATATGATCACCAAGATCCCTTGTGACATTGGTACACGACAGGACACATTCAGCCTGCCTGCCGTCTCCCAGAGTGCACAAAGAGTTCTCCCAATATTTTCTAGCGTACTGGGTTAGCTCCCTATCGGTACACAACAAATTACCACCCCATTTAGGAGTTTAAAGAAGCAACCATTATTTACTCTCTCGCGATTCCTGGCAGTCAGCATTTCAGGCGCAGCCTTGCTGGAAGGGGTCAGGCTTAGGATCTCGTGACTGCTGTTGGGCGTCCTCGAGCCGTGTTCAGCCCCCAGGGACCCTGTGCCCCACGGAGCCTCTCGAGAGGGGAGCAGCCTGCTCCAGCGCCATCCTCTCCATTGCCAACCCTGCTTGATCCCATGGGCCAGCCACTGGGCCAGTCCACGTCTTTCACGGTCTTCTTGGATTTTGCTGCCTTTCTACCGAGCATAACGTCCTTCTCCACGGAACGCTGTCTCCTGGTAACTTACCCAAAGTATGGGAGACAAAGGCTCATCTTCTCTGCTTCCAAGTCAAATTTTCCTCTTCTCATGAGATTGCAGTGGAATTAAAACAGCAAAAAAGTCAATGGATCTACAATCACCTAAAGGCTTACGTGGGGCGCTGAAGAAATCCATTTCCAAGATACCACAGTCCGATTACTGTCAGCAGAGCGCCCCATTCATTGCTGACCACTAAAAGTGACCAGATTTTAAGCGGAACGCCATTGACCGGGGTGGGGTGGGGGGTGGGGGGTGGGGGGGGGGTGGATGGGCGGGTAGGGGGTTCTTGATTAAAAATTTTGTCTATATGGAGCAACAAAAATGTTCATAGAGTGCAAAAAGAGTATTGTAATATATTTATTTTAATTTTAAAACGCCGCGGGACGTTGTTAAATTGTTAAAAAGTGGGACGTCTGGAGCAGGAGGCCTCAGTTTTGTCCCGGTGGACTTGTCCAGGGAACTGCTTACGTGTCCTTATGACATAGTTTTTGCCTTTCCCCAATGCTTGTGATCTGGGAGAAGGAGGAATCCACGCGTTTTTAATGACCCAGTTCTAGGAAGGCCAATACATTCATGCACACCATATTCTATTCACTAAGCAAATCAGTCCTTTTCTTTGTGGAAAAGAAAGCACAAATATGTGAATCTTAGGAGGAAGACATGGAGGTTAGCTACTTCTCAGGCTTTCTCTTTTTGTAATATTTAAGGAAATTTAAAAGCAGTTACTACACTTGAAGTCCTGTGTGAGATAATTCCCTTAGTCTGTAACGGATCTTAATTCTTATCTGTCCTTGATTGCCATATGTGCTTTTAAAAAGAGCATCGTTTTCTGCCCCCAAGCAACCATAGATCTGATTCCGCTAGTCATATAAGACTTTATAATTTATGCATAGCTTGTGTATTTTATTTTTACTGTCATTTACTCTAAACATCTATGACAGCATTTAATTATATTTTATAGAAGTCCCAAGGTATATTTTGTATTATTTGTAATTAGTATTTTTGTACCACTGGATATTATCGTCTTAAAATAATCGCATTACTTTTAAATGCATCAAGTTTTATTTCATTGAGATCTTGAGTGGGACTTATTTTGGTAGAATATTGAGACAACATTGACTAATACAAGGGGCTTAAACCACTTTGCCGAAAATTCCAATAAAATTAAATTCAAATATGTTTGAACTTCTGAAGTTCTCTCTTATTATTTGTTTTAAATAGTTTTATTGATTGACATGAAGAATCTATTAAAGCTCACGCTTGAGTGCATGATATTCTTCTGAGAAAAAAAATAAGATAGCACAGAAATATATTCTTTATTTTTTTTTTCTGCATCACTATCCTGGTGGGAGTAGGAAGCGCAGCCTTGCTCCTTGAGAACTGCTGCTGGGTTTGAACCATCAGCTCTGTGGGCCACAATCCTGCACACAACCCCTGCACCACCAGGGCTCAGCTCAATATATTCTTTCTATAAAGATATTTTGCTAAAACATTTTAAAATTACACAAAACTTAATAATACCTATTTTCTGTTATGTTTTAAAAATAAGATTAGTACTATCATAAAGAGTAAATAAGGCTGAGCCCTGGTGGCATAGTAGTTGTGCGTGCAAATGCGGCCCACTGTGATGGAGGTTCAAGTCCAGCAGCGGCTCCACAGGAACAAAGGCTGGGCCTCCTACTACCACCACCAGAGGGCAGTGATGCCCCAAAAACACAAAAATAAAAAAATAATAAAAAAAGAGTAAATGAGTAGTACTAAGCCTTGCTCAAGAAAAGTGAGTGATAGCTTATGTATTTGTTTTCCTCCATAGAATCTTGGTTTTTTGAGTACAGGGCCCATATTTTATTCATCCCTGCATTTGTTTCTAGCCCAGTGCCTACCATGGAATGGGTTCTCAATAATGTTATGCTGAATGAAAGAGGTGTCTTATTAGGAATGAGGGACTGGCATCATAAGAGAAAAAGAACATCTAATCTGTGCCAATTTCTGTTTTGCATCACATCCAATTTCATTTCAATTAAGAGTACTATGAGGGTAAGTTTTATTACTTTCTGCTTTGTTCAGAAGGAAAAAAAAGTCAAAGAGGAAAATACTGAACCAAGAGCGCTCTTATAATAGACAGAATTAGATTAAAAATCTTTACTCTGTCTCTTACACCAAGTTGTTTCTGTCAATATAATTATGAGGCTTATTTTTTATTAAACTTCGCTGTAAGGAGAAAATGTGGTGGTGGTGGTGGTGTGTGTGTGTGTGTGTGTGTGTGTGTGTTTGCTTTAGGCTCCTTCCTGTGTCATTCCAGCACTCTAAGGCATAATATTGTCCACTTTGGAAAACATTGTTTTAATATTTTTAAAATGGTTGATTTTTGTTCTAAAGGCAGTTAAATAAGCAGCACATTGTTGTCAAATTTGTACAGATTTAGTTTTGTGCATAAATACATACAGATCTATTCACATATATATAAATATATGTGCTTCTGTTTTGCTCTTAGTGCTTCTATCAACCCATTAATCCAAGAGCATCATATTTACTTCTAAGATATGTTCTTGCCCCAATTTCAATAGAAAGATGTTTATTATTTCTTTAAATGGTGGGGTTCAGTCTCCACATTACCTGCCCTATGGAAGGCAGCACCTGGAATTGATGCTCAATATGTCCAGTCTTATAGTCATTGTTTTCTGCTAAGCTATTTGCAGTTTTTCCCAAGCAAACATGTGTTGGCATCAGCCAAGTATTGAAGAGAGTTTTTTTTACCAGATTTTGGTGAACACCTTCATTCTAGGATTTTTACCCTCAATTTCCAGTCTATCACTGTGATAGTTTCATACTTTACCCTTTGAAATCTTCAGCCAAAAAGCCTGTCACCTTCTTCAGATCTTGTAACTGTTTTATGAGACCCAGGAAGAAAGAGAAGCTGTGTAAATGTGCACCACCAAGTGTGTTTCTCTTCTTTCAGGATTGGAATCCCCTCTACTGTGAGCTCTGTTGAGTTACCTTACTACGTGTTCAAATAGGTGTTTTATGTATTTTCCCTGAGTTTATAATTGTTAGCCTAAGGGAATATTGAACAATATATGTGATGATCCCATCATTGGAATCAAAATCCCATGAGTTCATTTTTTAAACACTTAATTTGAGATGATATCCTCCAAATGGAGATATAAAAGAATATATAGAGATGAAGCTTGGAGAAATGCCACAATTAGAAATATCCATTTAGGGATCAGTGTGCAAATGTAATTTAAAGCTACAGATCTGACCATATCATTTAGGGATGAAAGTGTGGGGGACACTCAAAATTTAATAAATTAGGGAGGAAAGAGGAACAAGAAAAGGAGATTGAGAATGGATAGTAGTCAAGTGCAACTGTGGTAGGGATAAAGACATGATTCAAATAGATCAAAAGAGAATGAAAGGAGAGGGTGTATTATAGTTAACACGGATTGCTTTCTAGAACTTTTTCTCTAAAAGATAATAGAACAGTGGGACAGGGAAATAATAATGGAACAGGGCTAGGAGCTCTAGGAAAGCATCATTTTTTTAAAGATGGGAGAAATAGCAGTTTGTTTACTTGTGATGTAAATTGCTCTGGAGAGAAATGAAAACTAAAATAATGTAGAGAAGACAGTGCATCAATGATGTCCTCATGAGAGAGAATGGTAGAGAAGGTCTTTCAGTGAGAGAAAACAAGATTTATTCATTCTCCTGGCAGGCCAAGGTAGGTGTCTTAGCAGTTAGTATCAAAAATAGCAAGATGAAAGAATGAATAAATCTGTTATGTAAGAAGCACAGCTAAAATGCTCCTTTGAAGCAAGGATGATGAAACTTCTTCTCATATACTTTGGACATGCTATGGGGAGGGATTCAATTCTGTAGAAGCCCATTACACTTAGAAAAGTAAGGGGTTAACTAAAATAAGAGGAATACCTTCAAGGAGATGGAGTAGTTAGTGGCTGCAACAATGGATCAAACCATGAGAAAGTTGATGATTATGAACCTGACATAGCACCAAGCAAGGTTTTTTCTGTTGTCCGTGGGGTGTGTATGAGTGGGTACGAACTTGAGGGTGCCCAACAAGAACAAGGCTAGTCTCTTTATCATCTGTAGAGACATGGATCTTAAATATTATAATATGCTATTGTTGTACCCATTTTTACAGTGGAGGAATTAATTCAATTAAAGGCTTGCCCTGCTTTCAATCTCCTAAGTCCGTTTCAGTAATCAGTTTAGTATTCCAATAAATTTCCCTACCCACCAGAGAGTCCTCTTGGGTTCCCATAAGGGTTTAAAAAAACTATTCTGAAGACCACAGACTCCATAGTAGAGCAGTTGGATGTGAAGGACTGATAGAATTCTCTAAAGAACATGGTGTAAGCAGCTTTCTTTTCCTGTTACTCTTTGCAAGAGAATATACCGCTACTTTAACAAAAGGCTTGCATGAGTATAAAAAAGTTACAGTTGAGGGTTGAAGTAAATTATTGCCAATTCCTGATATTCTTTTCCATTCTAACTCTTTGATATAAAAGGTAATCAAATAAGACTGAGTGTATTGGCAGTCGTAGAGTTGATATAAGAAGATGAACAAAGAGGGCCAAAAGCTTTATAGTATTACTTCATGCAGCAAAGTATGGCCTATCTTTAGAACACGTCTAATTGACTGAGAGTATATTTTCTATCGCTTTATCAAGATGAAGGTTGAGTTAGTTTTTACAAACAACAGCAACAAAAACCAGCAGTTATTTCTGAGGTTCTGTAATCTCACAGCCACTGATCTAAACTTGTGGCCTTTGGTGGTAGAAGTTGTAATGGCTGCAGAAGAGAGAAAGTCAGTCATGGGTTAAGCAACCATTTCCCAAATGACTCCACAGCTAACAACAAAGGACTTTTTAAAGTAACAACTCCCGTCTAACTTGCAAAATGAAAAGACTCACTGGGAACCCTGTAGGATTTTTCTGAGTCACCACTCTTTTGTTGGTCATTTTGAGTGCTAATTGAAAGCATCCCTGAATGTGTGAAAGAGGATTTGAAAAATAAGAAAGATTTCCATGTATTCTAGAGAGTGAGAATATCATTTAAGACTATGTGGAAATATAGATTTATCCTTCACTGAGAATGATGAAAATTAAAATAAAATATTGGACTCCCTTTATTTTGTGAGCTGTTTAAAAATTTGAAAAGTGATACTATGCTTATATGTATACAAAAATAATTCTAGTACTCAAAGTGTTCATTGAAGCCTGATGCCAAATATCTTTTGAATAGTAAAAATAAAGATGCCCAGATTTTTAAAAATATCTATTTTCATTCAGAATTAAAGGAATTTTGGCAATTAGAGGTAGCATTCATTTTTATTTCTATAAAAGTTTTCCAGATTCATTGCAATGGTTTAGAAAATATCTTAACTTAAATTTTGTGTTAATATTTTAAGAATTATCATAAGCAGGACTATTTTATTCAAATATAATAGTTTCCATAAACTAAGAATTAAATCACTATGTTGCAAATCCAAAAGATAGAGCCTTTATGCAGGTACCCCAATAAAGGTTTCAATAGTATCATATTTATCATATTAAAAATCATCTGTGTATAGGGAATTTTTAGCATAAAAAAGCTAAGAAAGGAATGAAAAACACATGCACTATGCCTATTTCTGTTTAAAATAATCTTATTGAGTACAATATAATGGTTCTTAAAACTGAAGGTATATAATTTATGTCTCATTAAATGTTCTATAACTTTTCTCTAGGGCCTCAAAGGAGATCCAGGTTTATCCCCTGGTCAAGCTATTTATGGAGAAAAGGTAATTATTTGTCCATAAAACAAAATTGTGGTAATATATTGCAAATTGTTTTGGCTATTTTTACCATTTAAAATCTACGTTTTATTTGACAAAGAAGATCTTGAAGAACTACTGGCATACAAGGGTAAAAGAACCATTTGAGGGCTGAGCCCCGGGGGCTCAGTGGTTGTGTGCGGGACCGTGGCCCACAGGGCTGGTGGTTCAAATTCAGCAACAGCTCTCCAGGAGAAGGCTGGAACTTCCACTCCCACCAGGGGGCAGTGATGCCCACAAAAAAAGAACTATTTCAAGAATTAAGTAAATGATTTTATTAGTATAACTTCTTGATTTCGGTCATAACAGTAACTACTTCTACTGTGTGCCTATTGTATCCCACTATTGTCTGTATGTCAATTAGTGGTGGGTAGGGTTAAAAAAAAGAGCAGAGTGTGGTCTTAACCCTCAAGGATTGTGTGCTCTCTCTCTTTCTCTCTCTCTCTCTCTCTCTCTCTCTCTCTCTCTCTCAAACACACACACACACACACACACACACACACTCATACACACATTCCTATGCTATTTTATATCTTTTTAAGGTAGTTCAATATGTTTATCTTATTAAAGCTCCATACCAATCTCTGTGAGAGACAGCCACCACTGTTCCATTTTCTAGTTGAGAAAGAGAATTGTAAGTATTTAAATGACCTGGTTACTAAGTGGCACCTAATACTTAAGTCTTCTGACTTCTAGGTTGGTATGCTATTCATTTTACTACATTGCTTTCAAAAACACACACCCCAAACTAAACCAATTCAATTGCCGTTGAATCGATTCTGATTTACAGCAATCAGGTAGGCTAGAACAGAGCTGCATTTCAAAGCTATAAATCTCCATGGGCGCAGACTGCTTCATCTTGAGGCTGTTGTAGTAGAACTGTTGACTTTGCAGCTAACAGCCAAGCAAGGAACCCACAATGCCAATAGGAGTCCTACAACACATGGATTCTTACCTTTAAATGAGCTGCCTCTAAGCTTGCAGCAATAGCTGTTAAGATAGCTGTTTTCTAATGAGGCTGAGTGTAACTGCAATTTCTTTTGGGAAGCTTTGTTTAGACTAGTACTTGATGAATGTGATATAATTATAGGATGTTTTTGCTTATGTGGTATGCATTCATAAACTTTTAAATTCCTTAATAATTTTTTGTGGTTCTTGTGTTGACATCTGATCCTTTAATTGGTTTACAGAAACTCTTGTAAACTAATATATACATATAAATATATATATAAAAATTCATCAGATTAATGGATTCTACAGAATATTATATCAACATATCTGAATCTTCAAACATATATTTATGTAGAATTTTAAGTGGTTTACTTCTGTCATAGAGCTGAATGCAAATAGTTTTAAATAAATGGGACTATAAATACTTGGGAATACATTCCTAAAAATGCAATTTTTTATTAGCCCCTTAATTATTGCCAAGAAAATCCCTACAATCTGAGGAGGAATCATGAACACTCTCTTTCTAAATATTGAATGTTATGCTTCTCACTAAACTTTTAGATATTAGGGAGCCACTGTATTTTAGTGATGACTTTAAATAAGATCCCAGAGTGAACCTTTACCTTTATGTCAAACACTTAGTTTTTTTTTCCTTGTTGTTTCGCTCTGAAAAATACAGGGACATTATGTAATCAGAGTTGGAAGTATGTCAACCTGAAAAAATTTACTCATCTACTAACTGTGGTTAATACTATGTAGGAGAAGCATAGAAATACATACAATTTAATGACAGATAGCCAAGAGTTTTAGGTGAAATCCACCTTTCTAAAATAATAAAGTTTAAAAACTCTTAAATATTTAATTTACATCAAATTCATAGTGAGGAAACAGGAGATCTTTATGCACACACAATATAAATACAAATAAAATTGGCCTTCAAATAAAATACAAACATTAAGTTGGTGGGAATAGATTAGAATTGTGAAGAAACTATTTTATGATTTTTACCATAACTGTATGATCCATGATAAAACAGCAAAATAAAAGTTTGCATAAGTTCTTCATTATGTAAAAGCCATAATGCAATATCCATCATTGAGCATATATGGGACTTTCCCTTTTGGGGACTTCATGGATACACACAGATAGCTTTTCAATGATGTTAAGTTTCCTTTCCTATGACATAAGTAAAGCATTTTGCAGATAAAGGAATAAGGCTGTTTGCTCAAATTTTCTCTCAGAGGACCTGATTTACCTATGATCAGAATTCATGGCTGAGGAGCCCCCTCCACTCTCCTCTTTCCACCTGCTTACAGCAGTTTCTTTTTACCTCAAGCAGAATAGGGATGGTTGTGATTGTGTGTGCTGTCCAGTCAATTCTGACCCCAGATGGCAAAGTAGAACTCTCTTTTCTCCTTAAGTAGCTACTTTTGTTCAAACACAATACATCTCATTCATGCTAATGAGTCTATTGAAGTGGAAAAGGAAAAAGGGTGGCTTGAAGAGGGTGGGTGCACTCTGAACAGAACGGCTCCCAATGGTCCATGTTCCCACGTTTTTTTCTTGTGAAGACACACAGAATTCAATGTGACTCTTGTCACTTCTAAAGTCACTGCCCGAAGACACTCCTCCATTTATTGGGGGAATACTTAATCCCACGCAGCCCCAACGTAGGGTTACAAGTGTCCGTCAAGATGCGTGCAATGAGAGGCACTAGATGCAGCACTGTCTGGCCCCGTGAAACACAAACTCACTCCCTAGTCCAACTCCGAATGACCCAGTAGGATAGCGCAGAACTGTTCACCAGGGTTATACTGAAGCAGAAAGCCAAATAAGAAGGCCTCCCCAAATGTTTTCATTATAGTTAAGCCTCTTTAGTATGTTGGAACAAACACTGTAAGCCATAAAATTGCTAGATTCCAAAAATAGACTTAAAACGACCCTGCATTCCTGGGTGCACAAGTGTCCCTTCCCCCGATGTGCCACATGACCCTGGTGGGTCTAGGCTCTTCACAGGCCCCATCCAGAGACTTTCCTGGAGTAGACCAGGTACTTAAGAAAGGGAGTCTGATACCCTCGCCAGCTGTCTCATAAAGTACTTGTAGAATTGTTCAAAAAGCTGCAGCTTTTAAAAGAAGTCCTAGTGGGGCTGCCCAGCAATCATTGCACTGCTAAATGCAAGGTCCGTGGTTCCAATCCACCAGCTGCTCTGTGGGAGGAAAATGAGGCTATTGGTTCCAGTAAAGACTGACAGCCTGCACACCCTAACTTGTAATCAACTTGATAGCAGTGGATTTAGTATCATAGCTTTTAAAAACAAGGTAGATCATCATTGATGGGAACTGTGGAAATAAGGACATTGCTGGTGAGAGAAATTAAGAGAAAAAAAGAGCCTGGCATGACGTGGAAAGTATAGGTCAATTATGTTGTGCTAATCTGTAGGGGTGGAAAACTTCAGAAAAAGTCTTACAAGACCTCAGAAAGGAAGTGGTTTGAGCCCCCTTGTGAAGAAGGGGCATAACCACAGTGAGAGGTTGAGGTCTCAAGTGCTCAAAGCATACTACCACAGTGCCACTGTTAGCAGCAGAGTAGGAGAGGGCAGAACCCACCCTGGTGGGTTTTCGTACCTGGAAATATTTATGGGAGTAATGCTAACCTTGTGATCAGCAGTCCAACAGTTAAACAACTCTAATTTTTAATTGTCTTTCATTTGTGTTTTGTGTATAGGGTAATCAAGGCCTTTCTGGATTGGTAGGTCCTCCTGGTATGCCAGGTGACAAGGTAAGCTGCGGTTTTATTTTGACATGATTGGACACTACGTGGATATGTGTGACCTCTGAGCTACTAACATGTCTTTTTGAAATTGGGCCCCAAAGCCAGTGTTTTCAATTCCTTTTCCCAACTAATGGAAAGTAGGATGCTTCTTTAACCTGTGAAACTGGTACTCACAAAATGTCATGCCTAATAAAAAATAAAAGAACACTCTTCAGTTTAATGATTTTCATAAAAGTCACTTGCCAGGAGAAGGAAATTAATGACAGAGTACTTGACAGTAGATTTCCTTTATTTTGATTATATGAGGACATGTAGTTTCTGACGTATTGCACCTGATCTTAACCAAAAGACTGAGAAGCGAGCCTACTTCTGACATGTTTAAGTCACTTTTTAACCTCTCTGTGTTCAAAGTAGATTCGCCTGATAGAAACCTTGATTTTTAAAAGGGAACCTTAGTTATTAAGTATGTATGTAATAATCTGTGCTATGGCAAAAATAAGGAGAAGTCAGAAATTTCATGAAAAGATTCTACATTGTCATGTAACTCCATTTTCCAAGAACTTTGTGAAGCTCCCTCCTACGTGAAGGTAGTGGAGGTAAGGTTAGAAGATAGTCAGTAGAAAGGAATAGTAATAGAGTCAGGCTGTTTTCTGGGGTATAATGGATCCCTAATAACATTGTATCTCATAAAATACATTGGACAACTTCCTAGATTAACATTAGTGTGATTTTTCCTGATTTGAACATTTTTTACCCCCAATGGACATGTAGCTCTGCAGGTCATAGAAGAGATATTTAATTTCCTACCTAGGGGTGAGAGCCTCAGAAGATGGGAGGGTAGTGTCTGATTGAATGTCTGAATGCACATGCTGATGCCTTGCGTTCCTATCTTAGTGTGCCAGTTCCCTTTGCTCATGGAAGCCTTAGGTTAGAGGTGGTGTAAAGACTGTGATTGCCTGGTTTAGGAGCCCTGGTGGCATGGGGGTAACATATGGGCTGCTAACCCTGAGGTCAGCCGTTCGCCAACACCAAGTGCTCTGCATGAGAAGACTGAGGCTTTCTCTTCCTGTAAAGAGTTTCAGAAACCTGCAGGGGCTGTTCTACCCGGTGCTGTAGGGCTTCTGTGACTCAGAGTGGATTCAAAGGCAGTGAATTTGGTTTTTTGCGTTTTCTTACCCAGTCCATATCTCCTCTGTCAAGGTCCAGGTATGTGTCCTTCGACAGGTTGTCTAGCCTCTCCAAGCCTCAGGTGCCAGTCATAATATTGCCACTTTATTGGAAGCGGGGTGAAAGATTGAGATAAACCTTGTGAAGCATGCGATGCAGTGTGAGACGAATAGCAAGTCTCAATGAACTTGGGATATTTATCTGATTTTGGCAGGGCTCCCGAACTCTTTGCCTTCCCTTCACAGCCCCTGCTAAAGGGCTACCACGTAGAATGATGGAAAATAGTTTGATCTCATGAGAGAATGTCCCTTCCCTTAACGACACCTTTGTCTTTAGGACCTTCAAACGAGCTTCCTCTGAGACAGGAGTTAGAAACTGCTAAGTCCCTTGAGGGTGTTGGTTGCTCCTGTGGAGACGTGAAGCTGCCAGCAGTCAATCGGAGCAGAGTTGGTCTCGATACACAGTGAATCACTCAGCTTGTTTATTGCAGTGCAGCCTCTACTCTGAGGCTGTTGTACACAGAGTACCAAAGCGGAGGTATTAGGATACAGAACTCATCTCAATTACTTGATATCAAATATGCATTGATTGCATCCTAAACAGTGACACTATAGTGTAAAAAAAAAAACCCAAACTAATAATTACTTTCTAAGGCTTGTTCTCAGAAGTATAATTTAATTCAATGAACCTTCCTTCAGTGATCCTTGTGGTTCATGAAATTAGCAATTCAGAAAGGGAAACACTTAATTACATGTTGACTGGTTGGCGCATAAAAGAGCAAAAGACATAATACTTGTGAGAAGGAAAAAATGCAGTTATAGAGGAAAGAAAAAAGTGACTGTACTCTTAAAGCATATTATCATTTCAACTTTGGAATTGTACTTACGTAAAGCAGAAATTAGTGGTTTTCTAAAGATCTGTGCTCAGAGTTTGTGAATCTTGGTCCATCAGTATTTTAAAATTTTAAGGAGAACGTATTATTTTTGAATTACATCAGTTCATTAAAGAAAAATGACATCATATTTGAATCATTTTGGCCATTGATTGATTGATTCCCTTTCACAGATATTCTTTTATAGAATTGTTAATACTAATTGAGTCATTTTTCCTTGCAAACTAATAGAACTAGAACAGAAATTTTGACATATTACCAAGCAGCGTTTGTGGCCAAATTTTCTCAAGAGGCTCAATTGAAAATATTTAGAAGGGCTGAGCCCCAGTGGCATAGTGGTTGTGTGCAGGACTTTGGCCTACAAAGTTTTGGGTTCAAATCCAACAGCAGCTATCCAGGAGCAAAACTGGGCCTCCTATTCCCACCAGGGGGCAGTGATGCCCACAGAAAAGAAAGTATTTAGAAGTGATTCCACTTCTTTCTGATAAGTGAAGCATCCATGGTTGAGTGTAGTTTGACAGTGGTTCATGCAGAATTGAAGTATCTGAGAAGGTTTTATATATCTGAGAATTTGTTTTTTCAGAGACTACTAATGAAAATGACATACTAGTACAGCTTTAAAAAATTCAGTATTATTCATTATAATACATAAGGGCTTCATTTAAATCTAAACTAATCATTTAGCAGGTTTTCCAGTCACACTGTCTTATTTACCATAAGCACAAAACCATTCATAGTGAGTTTTATAGATGGTCCCATGTTTTGAAAGGGAAAAGGATAGACTGCCCAAAGGAATTATGCGCTGTTTATTATGGAATTACGAATTTGATTTATTTAAAGAGTAGGTTTCTTTTACAGTTACTTCCTGCAAGATATAAGTGAGAAAATTGAGATGACCTAGCGACAGAGAGATAATCACTCAGGTTTACACAAAGAGTTATGGAAGAATTAATGGGAGAAAAGTAGTTACTGGTACTGCAGCCACTGTGCTCTAGTTATTCCATAAAGTAAGTAAAGTATGTATGCTTTTAAAAGTGACATGAGATTATATATTTTCATTTGTTAAATTATTGTAAACTACTATGACAGTTTTACTACTACTATAAAAAGTGGATTTTAGGGCTGAGCCCCAGTGGCATAGTGGTTGTCCGCGGGACTGCGGCCCACTGGGATGGAGGTTCAATTCCAGCTCCCAGGAGCAAAGGCTGGGCCTCCTACTCCCACCACCTGAGGGCAGTGATGCCTAAATAAAAAAAAAATGTTTTTAAAGTGGATTTTAATATTAACAATATTTCAGTCTCTCTGATGATTGCTATCACTTTTAATTGTTGGGAAGGAAAATACCCTTAAGACAGAAGCTATAATCAATATTTCATAAATGAGGTAATTTCAGTATAAATTATAAAAATCACCACAAGCCACACAAGTATTAACTAGTTGACTTAGTACTCAATCCAAGGCCTCTTTAATACAGGTAGACATGTTCTTAATAACGTTTTCTTAATAAAATTGGTTAGGATGTGTTGGTTAGGTGCCATCTAGTTGACTCTCATAGCGACCCTGTGGAGAACATAGCAAAACACTGCCCAGTTCTGTGCCGTTCTCCAATAGTGTTCTTAAGTTGAGCCCATGGTTGCAGCGATGGTGTGAACCTGTCTTGTTGAGGACCTTCCTTTTACACTGCCCTCTCCTTTACCGAGCTTGCTGCCCTTCTCCAGGGACCGACCTCTCCTGATAACGTGTCCACATTACGTAAGACACAGCCTCACCAGCCTTGCCCCTCAGGAGCAGATTGCTGAATGAAATGCATCTTTTGATCTTTTGCTGTGGATCCAAGCGAGACAGAGTCCTTGACTCCTCCCTCCTTTTCTCCATTTCTCGTGATGGTATCTAGTGGTCCAGCTTTGAGAGTTGCGCTTCTCTTTATATCGAGTTGCAGTCCCTACTGAAGACTGATCTTTTATCTTCCTCTGCAAATACTCTCTTCTCACTTTCAGCAAGCGTCATCTGCATATCTCAGGTTGTTAATAAGCCATTTTCCAATCCTAGCATCACATTCTCATCCAGCTTTTCCAAGGATTTGCTCAGCACACAGACTGAATGAGTCGAATGAGCCAATACAACCCCGATGCACAGTTTTCCTGGCTTTAAAGCATGCGGCAGTCCCTTGCTCTATCCAAACAACTGCCTCGTGATCCATTCACAAGTTCTGGATGAGTCCAATGAAATGTTCTGGCTTTCTCATTCTTCTCAAGTTTATTCAGAGTTTTCTATGAGTCACATAGTTCAATGCCAGAGCATAGTCAATGAAACGGAACTAAACATCGTTCTGGTATTTTCTGCTTTGAACTAAGATCCATTTGACATCAACAACAACATCCCTTGTTCCATGCCTTCTTCTGAATGCAGCCTGAGCCTCTCACACTTCCCTGTCAATATAGTGCTGCATCCATTGTTGGATGTTCTTCAGTCTAATTTTACTGGTAGGTGATATTAATGATATTACTCTATAGTTTGAGCACTCTGTTGCATCACCTTTCTTTGAAATGGGTGAAAACATGGATGTCTTCCAATTTCATATTTGGTAGTGGTTGGTATTTCATTATTCTTAATGGATGCATGGAAGATGAAATGCTATCTTCCTGAAAATCAAAGAAACAAATATAATATTGGGTGTGAGAATGACTTGCTTGTTCTTTTTCCTATTGCAAATTCTGGATGGGTTAAATTTCCCTGGGTATGGTAATGTAAGCCACGTAATCTTTAAAGCTAAAATTGCTGCAAGAAAGTTGTCTGGAGCACACTGACAACCCCTGGAAACTGTGGAGCTAAATAAACAAAAGATTAATGCATATAAAGTTCAGAAAAGTAGAAGTAATGTTGAGACATAAAGAACAAATCATGCCATCATTATTCTCAAAACATCCTCCTTACACTTAGTTTAGGCTAGCGGTATCAGCTTCCCACAAATGTGGCCTGCATAGAATTGATATATGCATTGATCATGATAAGAATTGGATGAGCCTCATTAAAATGATTTTTAAAATTAAAAATAAGAAAAATCAGTAAGCACACTAATTTCTTCCCTTTTCAGTAGATTTTTAGTACACTTTTTCCTTCTATTTCTGTATCTTTTTGTTTGGGGGAGGAGGGGTTACTTTTTAGTCACTAGTAACATATTTACCAAACTACATATTTCTCCAGGTTTACAGGGTGCATTGTTTTAACTTAGCCATCTTCATATAGCTCAATTTCTCGGAAACTGAGCTATTTTTTTATCTTTCTACTAAGTGTTTTTTATCAGAAAGAGAGCAGATAAGTTGACTACAGAGTACATGCTAGGATGGAAGGCAGAAGACATAATTCTGAACTTGGACTCAAGATGACATTTTAAACTGAACTTTAATATTGTTGATCAGCTGTTACATTAAAATTTGAAATACTCTATTTAAAAGAACATTAATAATGAAATCAGTTGGAGCAACTTTTCTAATATAAAAAGAATAAGCAGTTAATGAAGCACATCATAACATGAAGGTGGTTGTTGATAAGTGCCAACTCATAGTCACCTCACGCACAAAAGAATGAAATACTGCAACTATCCCCATGCTCAAACCCATTGCTGCAGCACAGTGTCAATCAGCACCTTTGAGGGAGCTTCCTCTTTCACTGCCTTTTTACCCCACAGTCCTCATCCAAGACACGTCTCACCTGACAACATACATGGAGTATGTAAAACCAAGCCTTCCCACATCTTAGCCTCTGAGGAACGTTGGGTGTGCTTCTTCCTAGACATATAGGTTTTCCCTTTCACAGTCCCTGGTGCTTTCAGTGTTCTTCTCAGCACCTTAACCCCAATGCACCCCTTCTTCTTTGGTATTCATTACACAATGGCCAACTTTCCAGTGCATACAACTTTTCAGTTGTTCAGAGACAACTGAAAAGATGGCTTGAGTCATGGGCACCTTAGTCCTCTAAGAAACCTCCTTGCTCTGCAATGTGCTCACGGGGTCTTGAGTACTGGATTTACCTAATGCACCTAGTCTTTTGAGCTCTTGACTGCTCTTCTTGTTGCTAGATACTGGCCAGTCAGCACCAATTCAAAGTGACCCCGGGGACAAGAGAATGAAGCATTGCCCACACTTGTACCCTCCCCACCATCATTGCTACATGTGAGAGTAGAGGTTCAGACACTGTGTCACTCCATCTCAGTGAGGGTTTTCTCATCTCTTTTTTCTTTTGCTGGACCTTTACTTTACTAAGTATGAGGTCTTTCTCCAGAAATTGGTCCTGCCTGATGACATGCTCAAAATAAGTAAGACAAAATCTGCCTATCTTCACCCTCAAGAGTTATAGTTCCTTCAAAACTGACTTGTTCATTTTTCTGGAAGTCCAAGGTATATTCATTCTTTCTAGTTAACATAAAATTCAAAGGCATCTATTCTGGACTTTCTTTTTTTATCTAACTTATGCATCCATATGAAATAATTGAAAATACCATGGCTTGGGTCAAACATAGTAGCCATCATAATAACTCAGAAAAATGGAGGAATAGTGACACAACTCAAAATGGGTTTTTATGAAATAATGTTGACAGTATTTTATGAATAAAAACATTAACTACTATTGCTTTGGGGATATGTATAAATAGAATTATGCAGTATAAATATTTATAGATATAAATCAATGTGAATCCTTATTCTACTTTGATGAATTGTTTCAATTATTTTAAAATGTCTTTCTATTACATAGGAGGTGCACAATGGATAGCGACATGATGTTGGAAGGATAAAAGACGTGGAAATTTAGTGTGCTTTATCAAGTAGAATTCAGAGTGATTTTTCAGTCACTTAAAAACTGAGTCATTTTTCACAAGCTATTTAAAGCAAGGCTGGTAATACTGAATGGCAAAGAGAGCAGGGACCTAAAACTTCAAAGTCTGCAGAAGATTGGGGTGTGAAGAAAGAATGTGGAGATGTCTATCGAGTCTCTGAGGAGGCCGGAGGGGTGGCGGTTACATGGGAGACTGGGCTCTGTCTGCCTCCTAAGCAGTTCAAACCACGAGCAGAGCAGCTCAGGTGGAGGAAGGCTGGGCTTTTCACGCCCTTGAACAGTTGCAGGATGCCACGATGAGTCAGCATTGATTCAATGGCAGTGAAGTATTTTTTTTATTTTGTTTTTTAAGTTGTTCTATTAAGATTATGTTGTCATTCTCCCTATAAAAGTCTGCAGAGATATGTTTCACTTTGGAAGATTCTCAATCCGAGGGAAACATTGGCAGTCTTAGTACAAGTACTGCTTTTGATGGCTGTTTAGTCATCCCTATTCCATCTTCTGTGCAATCCTCTATTCCCATTAGTGGGAGGAGAGGTTGAGAATAAAACAAAAATTCTTCATCTCCCCACAGGCAAGTTGATGGTGGCCAAAGTAATTTGTGGGAAATCGAGATATTAACGATGTGATGCTCAAAATCTCTTTTCCTTAGTCTGGCTTCAGTGTTTGAAATTCTTGTATGAGAGAGAAATTATTTTGACTGAAAGGAATTCACTTTCTAGAGTCTTTTTTATATATCGTTTTCCTTTTTTTAAGTACAAATTGTTATTATTCTATACCATTCTGAGAATTTGTTTATCATATTGTTTTTCTATCCCGGAGCTTGTTGAGAGGTACTAAAGTGGCGTTAATGAGAAAAAGATGAAAGATACTGTTGGGGCTAATTGCCATCTAGTTGTCTCCAACTTATGATGATCTTCTATGTAACAGGATGAAATGTTGCCTAGTGCTTTGCCAGAGATGAAAGATAAACACTCAATGAGGGAAGTTAGGCCTGCGTGGGTCGACGTTAGAGTGTTATACAAGGTTGGCTCAAGCCAGTGCCACCTAGAGGGAATGTGGATAGATTAGAGATATGTGTGCATTCATGCCAAAGTTTAAGTGTCCATAAGTTCTCCAGTTGCCTGGGATCATTTTTCTATTTAATATGTATTTTAGACAGCTAAAATGCCCGTTCTTTGAACTTGAAGAAATACCTGCTTTATCCCTAAAATTTTTCACTTTCTCATAGCTATTAATTTTCTTCTCATTCTGAATTTTGGCTCAAAGCAGTTAGCTTTAATCAATGATGGGTATTTCATATCAGTTTCTCAAGCGAACTACAGTTTTCTCTGGTCATTTTTGGCCAAAACATGATTGTAAGTTTCCTTCATCTGTATTCCTTAAGAAATTAGTGACATGAGTTCTCTAGTGTGAGGCACACTTCACTTGGAAGGAATACTTCTGCCAGTTGAGACTTGTGGGGCATGAATGGTCCAGTGGTATGATTCTTGCCTCTGTGCCATAGCCCCTGAGTTCAATTCCAGGCCAATGTATTTCATGTGTAGCCACCTTTTGGTACCTGTCAGTAGTGGGTTGCATGCAGTTATGTTGTTCAACAGGTTTCCTTGAGCTTCCAAACTAAGGTGAACTAGGAAGAAAGGCATGGTGCTCTGCTTTCTCTGTGTAAAGAAAGACAAACCTGTTGCCATTGAATTGATTCTGACTTATGGTCCCACGTGTCACAGAATAGAACTGTACTCCATAAGACTTTCTCTACTGTAATATCTACAGAAACATGTCACCAGGATCTTCTATTACAAGACTAAGTGGATGTGAAGTACATCACCTTTATTAGTTTTCTTATGCATGCTAAATGTATCTATTCTGGCTTTGAAAATATTTCTTTGTGAAAATTCAATCCCCTGTTGCTAAGTATCAATCTTTTCTGTCACAGGTAAAAATACAATATGGTTGATCAACTTGCCTCCATTTAGACAAAGCTCTTCAGTCCAAACAATCTCTTAGGCAAATGGCCAGAGTTTGTTTTGAGCTCTTTTACATTACATATCAATTCCTATGGGTAAGATAGGGTCAGAGTGAGCTCACATCGTGGCTGCCTGGTGCTGCCTCCTTTTAAGGATTAATAGATGAGTCCCTAAATAGCAGAGTCTCCCTTCAGAAGACACCATGATTAACAGATTAATATAATCAACTCACCAAAGAAAATTGCTTTAGAGAAAGTAAACTGTAGAATTTTTTCTATCCCATTGTGTTTCATGGTATGCTACATAGGAAAGAACAACTTTTGGGGGGGTTTTTTTGCTTTTTGTTTTTTGGTCATCACTGCCTCTGGTGATCATGGGCACTACCCAGTGCTGCTCCTGAGAGCTGCTACTGGATTTGAACTGCCGAGCCCGTGGGCCGCAGTCCCGCACTCAACCACTTACACCACTGGGGCTCAGCCCGGAAAGAACAACTTTTAAGAGAAGTATGTGGCGGCCAGAGAAAGAGAAGCACATAACTAGACCTCAGTGGTTACAGAAAGAAGAAAATTTAAAGCTTGTTTTTCAAAAGAAAAAGAAAGAAGCCGTTAACAGAAAAGCAACTGTATAGCTTTTAAGTTTACATCTTGCTCCTCATTTCTCATATTTCTGATACTTTCCCAGGAACCTTCCGCTTCCACCTTGGCATAGCTGCTACTTCATTTCAAGAATCTATCTCAAAAAAATCTATCTCCAAATAATTTCTCATTGGCACTCCCTACTGATGAGCTGTTGAAATTCGCTACCTTGCTCCAAGAAGAAGGGGCAAGACTGTCTGTCACATCTGTTATGCTTCATCATACAAAATTCCAATGTGCCAAAGTTGACTTGAATTAATGGCATCGTAGAAACACAAAACTTGGAGAAAAAACCCCACAAAACTTGGCATTGCGGGTATTCTGTGTAACATTTAGACATCTGAGTGGAATATGTCCCATATGTTTCAATGAGCCTGACTCTTGTTGTTAGGTGTCAGTGAGTGGATTTTGACCCATAAACACCTGATGTACAACAGAACACAAACACTTCACTGTCCTGCACCATCCACACAATTCCCCTACTCTGGAGTGATTTGCTGCAGCCACTGTTTCGATACATCTCCTTAAGGACCTTTCGCTTTGTCATTGCCCTGCACTTCACCAAGAGTGATGTCTTTTTCCAGGGGCTGGTCTCTCCTGAAAATATGTCCGAAGTATGTAAGACAAAGTCTTGGCATCCTTACCTCTGAGGAGCATTCTGGCCAAATTTCTTCCAAGACAGATCTGTTTGTCCTTTTAGCAGTCCATGGTACTTTCAATATTCTTCTTCGGCACCACAATTCAAATAAATTAATTCTTCTTTGGGATTCCTTATACAATGCCCAAGTTTTATATGTATATGAGGAAATGAAGACTATTATGACTTAAATCAGGTGTATTTTAGTCTACAAAGTAAGATCCTGGCTTTTCAATATTCGAAGGAGAACTTGTGCAGCAGATGTACCTCATGCAATGAGTCTTTTGATCTTTGTCTGCTGCTTCCACAAGCATTTATTTTGGACTCAGGCTGGACAGAAACCTTGACTACTTCATCCTCTTCTCCATTTATCATCATGTTAACTATTTGTCCAATTGTGAAGATGCAATTTCTACTGAAAGCTGCAATCCTTGATCTTTATCATTAATTGATTCAAGTCCCCACTCCCAACAAGCAAATTTGTGTCACCTGTATTTCTAAGGTTGTTAATGACCCTTCCCCCAATCCTGACGGCACACACTTCTTCATGTAATCCGCCTCTCTTACAATTGACTCAGCTTACAGATTTGAATGAATATGGTCAGAGTATGCAACCCTGATTGAGGCACACCTTACCAGACTTTAAGGCTTTGCAGTATTCCCTTGTTCTGTTCACACAACTGCCTCATGAGGCATGTATAAGTTCTGCATAAGCATAATGAAATATTCTGAAATTTTCACTCTTTCCATGTCTATCCATAGTTTGTTATGACACACACAGTTGAAGGCCTTGGGATAGTCAAGAAGCCCAAGTAAACATTTTCCTGGTATTCTCTTCTTTCAGCCAAGCTCTAGGTGATATCAGCAATGGTATCCCATGTTCCATGTTCTCTTCTTCATATGACCTGCACCTCTGGTAGCTTCTTGGCAATGTAGTTTTGCAACCATTGTTGGATGTTCTTAGCAAAATTTTACTTGCTTTTGATACCAATGATTTTGTTCTAAAATTGGAATATTCATTTGGGTCACCTTCCTTTGGAATGGGTAACAAACATAGATTGATTCCAGTCATTGGCCAAGTAGCTTTCCTCCACATTTCCTGAAATAGATGAATGAGTTCTTCCTGTGATCCATCATCTTGTTGAAACATTCCTATCGGCATTTCATTCATTCCCAGAGTCTTATTGGGGGCTAATGATTTAGATGCAGCTTGAACTTCTTCCTTCACCACTATTGGTTCTTGGTCATATGCATCCTCCTGAGATGGTGGACTGTAGATGAGTTCTTTTGGGTACAGTGATTCTGTGTATGCTTTCCATTTTCTTTTGATACTTTCTGCATCATTCACTATTTCCCCCATAGAATTGTTCAATATTGCCCCTTGGGGCTTGGATATCTTCTTCAGGTCACTCAATTTAAGATACACTGAGTGTGTTTTCACTTGTGTCTTTCTGATTCTAGGACTCTGCACATTTCATTGTAATATTTGGCTTTGTCTTCTTGAGTTGTCCTTTGGAATTTCTATTGAGCTCTTTGACTTCATCCTCTCCTCTATTTGCATTAGCTACTCTACAACTAAGACCAAGTTTTAGAATCTCTATTTTTCGGTCAAGTGACAAATTTTTAATGGTTCGAGTTAGATTTATCATTTTCATCTACTATAGTCATCTTTGCAATACTCTGTCTGATAACCAAGTATTCATATCCTTCAATTATGATTGGAGGGAATTCACAGGAGACTTCCTCCCTGTGTATATCCTTCAAATGTGTTTTGAACTTCCACTGTGATCCACACCTTTTACACTTTAGAATCTCTCAATCTAAGCTCTGATACAACTCCCTCCTTTGGCCTTGGATTATATAATTTACAATCCTTGGATCTCATATGTTGGTTTGCTTCTTCCATGTGAACTTAAGTGATAGTACATTTCTGTGTCTATAATTTTATCTGGTTTAAAAGTTGTTGACCTTGACATCCAGAATGTTTCAGATGCTAACCATCGTGATAGCTTATAATAAAGAAATAGTAGTGGGGGGGGGGGTTAGGAAGAGCCAATACCAAGGACTCAAGCAAAAGAAAAAATGTCCCAAAAATGATGACAGCAACTCAAGCATGAATGCACTTGATTCAATTAATGTATGGCTTGTTCTAAGAGGTGCAAGAGCCCCCAACAAAATGATTTTTAAGTCACTGTTGATGTCCACACTGATCTTTTCTTTCTTTCTGTCCTGTCTTTGTAATAACTTTTTGCTTTCTTCATACATGATGGTCTTGATGTCTTCCCACAACTCATTTAGCCTTCTATCATTAGAGGGCACAATGAATCAAATCTTTCCTGAGTTTTTTTTTTTTATCATTCAGGTGGCATACACTCACCTTCATATTTTAGATCCTGAACTTACATATAAGCCCCAGGCCTTGTTTTGCCTGCTGATATTGAGCTTCTCCATTGTATCTCCTAATTATGTGGTAAATTTTGTTTCTTGGTATTCCATTGGAAATGTCCATGTGTATAGTCACTTTTTCTGTTGTTGTAAAATGGTATTTGCTATCAACATGTTGTTGGTCTTGCAAAATTCTACTATGTGAATTCTAGATTAGTTTTTATGATGAAGATGATATTTTATATCATTATTCTTCTTCCTCTGTTTGCAACTTTTGCATTCTAATCACCAGTTATTATCAATATATCTTGGCTGAATGCTTAATCAATTTCTTACTGAAGTTATTGGCAGAATTCTTCAGTTTCTTCATCACTGGCTATGTGATCAATCCATAATTGTAAATATTAGTTTATTGATTGGATTTCCTTGAAGATAAATAGATATAACCCAATCAGATAGCATTGTAATTCAAGATTAAGTGTGAAAATTCCTTTTGACAATGAATGTTATATCGTTCCTCTTGATTGGATTATTCCTGGGAGAGCAAATCATATGATTTTCTGATTCAAAATTGTTAAAACATGTCTGATTTTCAGCTGTCTAAAATAAATTACAAAATCCCAGAGTAAAAACAAAATCTCAGGGTAGCATTTAGTTAAAACCCTTAATATATTAGCTGTAACTCCTAAATATGTAGTTTTGAAGATATCATGCTTTATGCTTTTTTAAAAATCATTTTATTGGAGGCCCATACAACTAGTATCACAACCTACACATACATCTATTATGTCAAGCACTTTTGTACACCTGTTTCCCTCATTATTCGCAAAACACTGGCTTTCCACTTGAGTCCCTGGTATCTGCTCCTCATTTGTCCCCTCCCTTACCACTCCCTCCTCCCCCATGAGCCCCTGATAATTTAAAAATTCTTATTATCTTGTCAAATCTTACACCATCTGACATCTCCCTTCACCCACTTCTCTGTTGTTCATCCCCAAGGAGAAAGTTATATGCAGATCCTTGCAATGTGTTCTTCCTTTCTACCCTACCTTCCCTCCACCCTTCCACTATTGTGCCTCTCACCGCTGGTCCTAAGGGGTTCTTCTGGCCAGGATTTCCTGTGTTTCTAGTTCCTGTCTGTACTCATGTATGTCCTCCAGTCCAGCTGGATTTGTAAGGTAGAATTGAGATCATGATGGGGGGTGGGGAGAAAGCATTTAAGAACTAGAACATTGTATGTTTCAGCATTTGATCAACCACTTTCATTTGTACTAATTCACTCATAGAGCAATGGGGTTATTAAAAATCTCTGAATATGGTCCATGATTTTCAATAATTAGGAACAAAGTCTGTTGGATTTCAATAATTAAGCATGAATTTTGCCTCATTATTATTGAACTGAATCCAACTTTTAAAAGCTTCAGCACAGTTAGCAGGTTGATTGCTCGATTTGTTCTCTGTTCAATACTATGCTACCATTTTTGGTAATAATAACAAATCATTCACAGGCGCTATCTCCAATTAAAAGTTATTCAGAAAAAAACTATTATTTAATAGAAGTTAAATTTAATGATAATGAATTTTTAAAGGATCGGATGTGTATTGGTGAGGAAACCAAAGCATTGGGTTAAGCGACAACTCTGGAGCAGGCACTGTTGTCTTCGGTTGGGTGACTTTTCTCAAGTGCTCTCCCCTTTGCCATTGCAGGGTCTCAAAGGACATCCAGGGCTCCCGGGGCCCCGAGGGGAGCAAGTAAGTATTTTAGACACCTCCTTCTCTGATATACTTTGTCCAGTGAAGGCTGCACACACAGCAGGGAGCTCCAGCAAGAGAGTGTTTTTTCCAATTCATCTGTTTTCAATTTTTTTTATTTTCAGTGATTTTTCTTCTATTGAGTGCAAGGCCACCATGTAAATGGTCATCTGTAAATTCCCTGTCATGTGCGAGTGCTCTATTTATCTTCAAAACCCCAGGTGAACATTCACTGTTTGATCTACATGCCACATGAGTTTATAAGTTCCTATGGTTCACATTGGATAAAAACCTTGTAAAGGCTATGCATTCCTTCCTCAGAAAAGACATATGTACACACATGCAGCATATCTGATTTTATTTTTTTACAATTTCAGAGGCCTTACTGGTTCACTACAGCCTTGTTAAAGCTGTGATTTCCAGGATGTTTGCATGAGGAAATGCAAATAAATCTAAATTAGTATGGGACAAGTGTTGTTGTCCATCATATACCATACTTCTATGTATGTTTGAATGTTGAAATAGTGTGGGGACTTTGTTTTTGATCACCTTATTGCTGGTTCTGTCAAAAGAGCTTAATATACCATTATGTCTCAGGGAAAAATAAAGTTGCATCTTCTGCTTTCAGAGCATTTTGTGCGAGGCCAACATGAATAAGACAGTGGAAAGAGAAGAAGATTATAAAGTGATTTGTGTGACAAATGCCATTGTTCAGGACTCAATAACGAGCCTCAGGAAACATTTGAGGGGAACTCTTAGTTAGAAAGGTGATCAATAATCCTTAAAGAAAAGATATATTGAAAAAAACAACTATAGAAGATAAAGAAAAAAAGCCAATTTTCGCTTTCACTTATATTACGTGGGAGAAAACACTCTTGTTCAGTCTCTAAGACACACTTTTTCACAATTACTAATCACTGCAGATGGTAAGTCAACCAATATATGTGTCTAGAGCAGGTGCAGTCTCTGATTCCTGAAAAGCAGTTAAATGCTGCAAAGCATTTTGGGAAGTAGATGAGAAAGTTGGAAGGAAATTAGTTCACAAGGAGTTTTAAAAAGCAAACAAACAAAAACCCTCTAAGGTGCTATCTTGGCAAAAATGCATGAATTCCAATGAATAAAACATGAGTCTCTACAAGTAAGTGGAAAATTGACTATGGATCAGTGCTGACTAGCTCTCTCATAACCCGGTTTGTTCATATGCATGTCATTGTGCTGAGTGTGTCCAGTGTTTATAAGATCTAAAACTAAGTTATCAAGGTTGAAAAGGTATTTTGAAGTCAATGTTTGCATTCTATTTCATTTGTCTGCGGAAAATAAAAGCTGGAACTTGTGATAACTTTGAGGAACAGCAAAAATCATTTTGGATTTTAATTGTGGAAACACTGGGAAGATCAAGTTGTTTAGAATTGATTTGTGAGGAGATGTTCTTGATATGTAATAGCATGTGTAAATATCTATAATGTAGTCCACAACCAATTGTGGACTAAGCTATATAATTGACCACAACTACAACTCATACAGTTGTTTAGTAGTTTACATATATGTTAGCTAATTTGCTTCCTCGTAAAACTAAGAGAAAATGCGCTCACCTCTCCATTTCCATATTTTATCAACATTGCTTTGTTTTCTGTTCACCATAATCTTGTGGCATAGATATTATTATTACCCTGCTTTCAATAATTATAAAAAACAACGTGATGTTGTGGAAGACTAGAGTCCACCAGCACTGCCATGAGAAAGATGAGACTGTCTGCTCTTGAGAAGATTTGAAGTCTTAGACTGAAGAAGGCTCTGCTCTGCCCTATAGGATTGCTTTGAACCAGAATCGACCTGGAGGCAGTGTGATATTAAAGGGGTATCGAGGTAGCAAACCCCATCAGTAGCAATGTGGGGATCCCAGATGAGGTGTGGCTGACTAGTTTGGAGTATGTTCTGGAATGTTCAGAGGAGTGGGATCATCGGGCCAGGCTTCCTAGTCCTAATTTCTCAAGGGATTTGTGATACAACTTTAAGTATATACTTTTGAATGGGCTACTTTTTTCTTTTATTTCATACTTAAGTATCATACTTAAGCATCATACTTAATTTTATCTTAGTGTAGTTTAATTTCCTTTGCAAAGTGACTAGGAGGTGATGGGCTCAGAATGTCTGTGCCTTGTAAAGACTATGCTGACGGCTGAGTTGTGCTTTGTGCGCTTCCTTCATTGTTGCACTCAGTCATCAAATACAGTTCTCTCTCTCTCGCCCTCACTCTTCCTCTTTCTTCATCACTTTCTTCCTCTCTGCCTCTTTCACTGTGCTGCTGGAATGCATTAGATTTTTACATGGTGCCTTATCGGTCGCTCTGAGAGCCCATTCAATATCAGGTTATCCTGTGACCTATCAATAGATTTATTTTTCATTAAGTTTGATTTAGCTGGTTTGGGTAGGAGAAGAAGGGGCAGGGAATAATGGTTGGCATTACCTTGCTAGCTAGTACAGTAGCTTTGCAGCATGAAGACAGCTTTTATGATTTGTTTCACTCTTTCCCGCTGGCATATACAAATATACAGGTTGTGCATGTTTGGCTGTAGACTGTACATTTGGGAATAGGTTGCTACACAGAGGAGAGCAACTATAAATAGACTGGAGCTGATCTCACAGTGAGTGGCTTTCACTAGCATGCGATTGAGAGCTATTTATGCTTCACACCCTTAGGAGGATTCAGCTCTGTGCAGTCTAACTTGTCGCTCTGAATTCTGGCCACCTGCTTAGTGGGATTCCTTAAAAACTCTCTCAAACATTTTATGTCTCCAATTTTTCTCATGTGATAAAGATAATAAAGCCTACCTTGTAGGGTTGTTAAATAATTAAGTGATTACAGATGAAATAAGACATATAAAGTATAATCAACAGCACCTGGGACATAGTGAAATGTTCAGTGAGTGTTATGACAGGAATAATAAACTACGTATGTGGCATTAATAAAGTAATAGCACATAAGGAAGTCTTCATATGTTCATAGACTGAGATCTTCCACAAGTAAATGCAGAATGTCTTTATCTAGTAATCCTCAGAAAGTCATGGTTTATTCACATTATGTTAAATGGTAACTATTTATAATTGTATCACAATACAAATTGTTATATATATTACATAAATGTGGAATTTAACAGAATATGATATGCATATATCTTTCTGATATATATACTGTAAAGTTTGTGGAATAGTTATGGACTTATTAAAAATATTCAGTAAATTATCATTTGGGGAACAAGGAACTGAGTATGAGAAGAATGAGAAAACTGAGAAGAGAACCCTCCATTTGACTTTTCTTTCATCTGTTCTTTCATAGCAAACACTCGCTAAGGTTTAGTCTACTTCTATTTTTATCAATCCAAGAGTGTCATATAACACTGTGTCTCACAGACATTTTTGGGGTGGAAATTTTGGAAGTCTCTTATCGGATCTTTCTTCAAGGATGCCTCTAAGTGGACTTGAACCTTCCATTTGGGGGTGAGAAGCTGAGTACAGCCATTTGAACGACTCAAGCACTCAATGATCTAGAGTAAAAGTAACCAGTAGGAAAATGATCGAACAGAAATAAGAAATCTATACAATGTTCCTTTGTTGTTTGAGGTTGAGTCAAGTCAGTTCCATACATATTCTTCTAGCAAGAAGAACGAATGAACAACTGAGTGCATGAAGGAAGGAAAGAGACAAGCAACCCTGGAGGTGGATTCCTTCTAATGCTTGCTCCTAATTCTATAGCCAGTTCCTTCATTATGCCTTTACACATGCTTCTATTTACCTTTTTTGAGATGTCTTGTTTTAAATCAAGAATGCAGACTTTCTGATTCCAAATGAGATCACTACCCCCCATAATCTATTCATCAGATAAAGCATGTATCATAATAAATGCATTTATTACTAACTAGCTATTTATTTAATCAGATATTCTGTAGGAATGTTTATCTTGAAATGAGCAAGAAGTTGTTCTGAGACTGACTGATCTCCTAGTTTCCTAAGGCTTATTCTTAGATTATTAAGGACTATTTCAGGATAAGTAAGACAAGAAGTGATTGAATCCAAAGAGATACTGATTGTGAACAAATATATTTAGTCTTCCTCTACAATAAATGTTTTTAATTGCATAGTACTTGGCTTTTTCATCCTACATTTATCATCATTTATGGTGCATATCTATGAGTAATTTAGCCCATTGCCATCAAGTCAATTCTGGATCAGAGTAATCCTATTAGAAGGTTTCAAGGCTCTAAATCTTTGAGGGAGCAGAAAGATCTAATCAGTTTATGTTTTTATTTAGTGATGCTTTCCTGTTTACAATTCAGACACATGGTTTTAGTCATGAAAGGAATGTAGAATACTCTTAGTGTGTGCAGAGAAGATTCTTCCCCCCACGCTTGGGCTTTATATTACACCAAATGTCTTTTGTTAGGTTTCTGTTGACTTTTTTGCCTTCTTTTATTTGTTTTCTTATTCCTTTCAGGGGATTCCAGGATTCGTTGGTAATATTGGTTCACCGGGTTACCCTGGCAGGCAGGTGCAGTAACTGAATTTGTACTTTCCCTTCTATGTCCCTCTCTATTAAAATATTGCATGCCTTGAATTTGGGAGTTAATGTTCAAATGAAAATTTGGTTTTAAAAAAATAATGAATTAGCATAGCTCAATAATACAGAAATGCCTAATATATATGATATGCAAACCCTTTCAGCAATCTCACACTAAAGAGGTGTACTGAAGATGAGAACACTCAATAGTGTCTTCTGAGCTGAAAGGCCTAGGACCCAATAATATGCTAAAATAGTTCTTCCTGTTGCGCATTTGACCACATGGCACTGGTGAAGCTTTCCATATTGAGTATTTTTAGCATCATTTTAAAATAACACAGGACAGCATCTGAAACAGTTGGAAATTCTACAGCTAACACTACCAAATACTTTTATCTGAATTGAATTCAGGCATTATTATACTGTTTTGAATGTTCATTTTATGCATATTATGCTTTATTGACATCTAATTTTTATTTCCTCTATTCATATAAATGAATAATAAAGCACAATTGTCTTTGTTTGATCTTATAGTTGATCTCATTCCCTGGAAGTGTTCATTAGAACACTACAAAACTCTGCTTTTATGTTTGCTTTCCTCTCCAGAATGAAGAAAATAACCCATAGTCAAATTGTTACCCCAAATGATCTTTCATTAATAAAATGCCCATTTTAAGCCATTCAAGCTGCCTTGATATAATCTTAGCAGAAAGTACTTTTATATGTTTCCTCAGAGTACAAACTATAAATACATAAGCAGGTAGGCATGGACCTGGAATTTAAAATGTATTCATTTATAAAACTATAGAACATCAGGAAATTAACTTTTAGAATAATTAGAAGAGTTTTAAAAGAACACAATTCCTTAATGAGAAAAAAGTTTACATCCTACAAAATTTTGTGTTGCTAAGCTTTTTCAAAACATCTAAAAATATACTTGCATGTGGATTATAGTCTTCTTTCAGTGCTGAATTTCTAGAGCACTCTGAACATTAATCATTAGGTCTATGGAGTCCTGATTTTTATAATTGTGAAAATAACATCTCTGGAGATACCCTGTTAATCTGTTTATTGACAGCTCTTTAAAATGACTGGCACATAAATAATGCAGGTATCCTTTGTTCACACCAGGGTATAGCTGGGCCAGAAGGTAATCCAGGTCCTAAAGGTGTAAGAGTAAGTAATCATTTTTATCACTTTGTTAAGCACACTTGTGTAACAGTAGAATGAAATATGCAAAATGTTTATATCAATTTCTCATTTCCTTAGGAGTTATACTTTTTTAGGAACTTATAAGTAAATACAAATTTATCTTCAAAGATGAAAACATTTATTTTGTTTAGTAGTTATAATCACTTTTGTAAGCATCCCTGGTGGTACTGCGACTAAGGCATTTGACTCAATTACCAGTGACTCCATGGGACAGAGATAAGACTGTCTGCTCCTCTAGAGATTTGCATCCTCAGAAACCATGTATTGAGTCACCATAAGTTCAAATCTGCTCAATGGTAATGAGAATAGTTTGTTTTTTCAATTTTATGTCTACTGGAGAAGGAGCCAAATCTTTCCTTCTGCAGCTACACAAAGGAGGAGAATCCAATTCCATATCTATTCAATGATCATTCCATGAGGCAGAGGTCAGACATGCCTTCTCCCTCAAAGCTTCTTTGCCTTATTCTGACATCAGTCATCTCTCCCATGGCACACTCCTTCTATGCGGGGTTCAGTCATCCCTTGCATTGGGTACACAGACAATACCCATGATTATGAAGGTCTATTAGGGAAATTGACACGTTACATTAAATTGGGACTAGAAAACCTGCGGTATACCGACCTCTTGCTGCAGTGCCTCTTCTCCCCTCACTCGCAGACGCATCTCCGTGGTCTGGTTTATCAGTCACTCCAATTACTTGGCTCTCCTCTGGTCCTGAAAGAAGACAAAAGAAGTTTGAACTCACTGCCATCAAGAAAATGCTGACTCGTAGTGATGCTGTATGACGGGATAGAACTGCCCTGTGTTTCTGAGGCTATATGTGACTGTTTATGGGAGTAGAAAATTCTGTCCTTTTCCAGCAGAATGACTGATGTTTCTAACTGCCCATGAGTGCTTCTAAAGCTGTTTTCACACTGGTAAATGTCCAAAGATTACCTTGGGTTTGTAAGTCAAGACTTACTGACAGAAGACATTCAGTTACTTGTTCCCAGGGCTAGGAAGCCCACTGGTCTAGACTCAGCTTCTCTGCTCTTGTCTCATGATCCCAGTGCTCTAGCTTCTGTTGTCTACCCGGCTTCAGGCAAGGATCTTGCAGGTGTTCTGCTAGTGGCTCTTCTTTTTCGATGACCCTGTGATGATTCCTGCATGTGAGATGGCTCACTTATATACCCAGCAGAATGGCAAACCTGTCCAATCCCTGAATTGGACTTGTGCACTTATTTGCATGATCCTACCCTGTCCTTTGGTTGGAGTTATAAAGACTATACTTTCACCTAGAAGAGCCATACCAAGTAATTTCACTTTACCACATCTGTAAAAGTAAGTCTTGGACTGAGCCCCGGTGGCGGTAAGTGGTTGAGTGAGGGCTGCGGCCCGCGGGCTTGGTGGTTCAAATCCAGTGGCGGCTCTCAGGAGCAGCACTGGGTATTGCCCACAACCACCAGAAGCAGTGATGCCCCCCCCCAAAAAAAAGTAAGTCTTATAGTATATATTGCATACCATTCCTTTTGTTCAATTTCTAGTCCTGAAACAAATCATAAAGCTGCACGGTGGATGTTTGCTTGGCCTTTGCCTCATGGTAGTTTTCTTCTTTTGCTAGCCATTGGTGAGATATGACCTTGTAGTTTTACTGGGTTGTTTTCTGGAAAGGATATGGGAACTTAAAGTTTTGATTACATTGTTTGGTTATAATCTTTGGTAGTAAATGGCAACAATAAATGTAATTAGTGTATATTTTGAGCTCAGGGATCAAAATTGCCCCTTTGAATGTCTCAGAGCTGCTCAGTGAAAATATCTGATAGAACATCAAAATGGCTGAAAGCCTTGCTCTGGCTTGATGCTGTCCAAGGCCTAATCCCATATTTTGTATCAATGGAATGGTTTAGATAAAGATAAAGATAGACTAAATAGGGATTGGATTTTACTGTTTTAAGATTTGAGATTCTACTTGGTTTATACTAGTTTTTCTGCTTATCTTTGTTGATATAATGATTGAAATAAATGATTATTTGGAATTATGAAAATAGAGAGTTTGTCAGACTTACCTTCAGCCATTAATATTTGAATCTTTAAATGGGTTAGGACATGTCTGCAAAGAAGACTCTGAAAAGATAAGCCCCACCCATTGCTTTAAAGTAAGCAGCAGAATTGCATTCCAAGAGACTTGGCTTAGAGATCTGTTGACAGATGGAAGAGAAAGGAACTCTTTGGCTTTTTGATTATTGAACTAGTGATTTTTGTCAGAAGCTGGAAAAAAATCTGTAGTCCCGATGACATCCCCACTCTAGGACTGAACTGTCAAAGGGAGACTGTGACCACCTGGATCCACTTGTTGAGTTGAAGTGAGAGAAATACAGCAACAAACAGATGGGTTGATTCTGGCCAGAGGAGAAGACAAAAGTGTGTTGACTGATCTGAAGTTCATGACCTAGCAGAGGGGGCTAGGTTTGTTGAGAATTTGTGATGGGACCTATGGTCTAAAAGCAAGGCAAAGAAGAGCAACCTGGGTTGAAAGAGGGCTAGTCGTAGTTGCAATAGTTGTAGTCATCATTGTCACTGTCACTGTGTCCCCCACCATTAATTTGATTTCTGTGTATGCATATTGTTGAAAAAGCATATTTGTTATGAAAAAGTCCTTTTCCAAAAACTCTGTCATTCAATGTACAGCTTCATTTCTATCATCAAGTCCATATTTTCCAACTATGTTCCTTCCTCTCTGTTTCCAACTTTTATATTATAATCATCAATAACTATCAATGCATGATGAATTTCCAACTAAAGTTGGTAGTAGGATTCTTCAATTTTTTCATCACTGGTTTTCAAGGTTAGTGTATAAATTTGAAAAATAGCAGTATGGCTTGGATTTCCTTGAAGGTGGACATAAATAATCTGATCACACATAGAATTGCACTTTATGGTGGATTTAGCAACATCTTTACTGACAATGAGTGGTATGTCATTTTTTTTAGATTGCATTATCTTCAGCATAGTAAATCACGTGATTTTCTGATTTAAAATGGCCAGTACTAGTCAATTTCACCTCACCAATGACTATGATATGCATTCCATTTCATTTTTGACCACTTCCCATTTTCCTAAATTTGTACTTTGCACATTTCAGCTTCCAATACTTAAATGATGCAGAAAGCATCAAAAGAAGACACAAAGAAAATATAGTCATTGTATATAAAAAAACTAGTCAGCAGTCCATCATCTCAGGAGATATCATATAAGGAAGAACTGAGGGCATTAGCCAAAATCCAGGCTCCAGAAATATACAGAATACCCATTGAAATGTTTCAGAAAACAGAAGCAGCACTGGACGCTCTCTCTTGTCTATGCTAGGAAATTTAGAAGATAACTTCCTGGCCAACTGTTTGGAGAGGATCCATTCCAAAGAAAGGTGACTCAACAGAATGCTCAAACTATAGAATGAACAGTATCATTTCTATTGTACACATTGACAGAGAGCTGTCAGGAGTTCAGGCTAGATTTAGAAGAGAATGTTAAAGAAAGGACATCATTGTCGATGTCAGATGATTGTTTGGTGTTCAAACATTACAGTAGGGAGTGTGTGAACTAGAATTGATTATACCAGAGGTAGACGTCTAAGCTGCACTGAAGGTCTTGTGGCAAAAAGTAAGACTTCAAGAATTGATGGAATACAAATTGAGACGTCTCAACAAACAGCTGTAATGATGGAAGATCTCACTTGCCTCTACCAACAAATTTGGAAGATAGCTGTCTATCCAGCTGGCATGGGCAGATTTATACTCCTCCATTCCAAGTTATTGTGGTCCAAAGTATGTGGAAATGAATTAACAATATAATTGATATCACACAAAGTAAAATTTTGCTAAAGATATTTTAAAAATGATTGCAGCAGTACATTACATGCAACTGGCCTAAATTCAAGCCATATTCATAAGAAGATATAGAATGAAGTACATCACTGCTACTGTCAAATGATTCTTTGCTAAAAGCAGGCAATACCAGAAAGATATTTGTTTTTGTTTTCTTGAGTATGCAAAGCTATTTGGTGGTGTGTCACCTAACTAATTTTGGGGTAGCATTGGTAATAATGGGAATCCAGAACACTTCATTTTGTTTCTGGGAAATCTATGCATAGATCAAAAGGCAATTGCGTGAATAGAGCAGGGGATATTTTGTGGTTAAAATGAGGAGAATTGTACCTCAAGGTCGTTTCCTTCTACCACATGTACTCAATATGCATGCTGAGCAAATATTCCAAGAAGTTGGAATGGATGAAGAAGAACACAATATAGATTAGAGGAAGGGCCCTTTATGATGCAGTCACACAGCTGGCTTGCTGATGAAAGTCAGGAATACACAGGCTCTAGTATGGATTCTACCTCAAAGAAAAGAAGACAAAAATCCTCATTACTGGCCCAGGAAGCAGCAGCATGATAAATTGGGCAAAGCTGGACATTGTCAAGGATTTCCTTTCACCTTGCTCCAACAACCGTGCCTATGGAAGCAGCAGCCAGAAATCAAGTGAACAATTACATTGGACGCATCTGTTTTCAATATATTTTTAAAGTGTTAAAAAGCAAAAATGTAACCTTAAAAATTCAGGTGGATATGACCTAAGTCATAGTATTTTCAATTGCCTCAATTCGCATGATAAAGCTGGGCAATGAATTAGGAAGATTTAAGAAGAGTTGATGCTTTTGAATTAAACTATGGGTGAAAAAGATTGAACAGACTGCCAGAAGAACAAATAAGTTTGTCTTGGGAGCAGTACAACTAGAAGGAAAGATGGTAAAGTTTCATCCTGTGTACTTCTCATAGGCCGTTAGGAGAAGTACACAATGAGTGGTAGAGGGTCAGTGAAAAAGTGAAAGATCTCCTATAAGAAGAATTGACAAGGTGGCCACAGCAATGGCCTTGAATCGTTGTTGTGAGGACAGTGCAGGACAGGACAGCATTCCATTCCTTTGTACATGCTATCACTGTGAGTAGGAATCAGCTTGATGGTGTCTGACATCAGCAACCTATGAAGACTGCCACTGCTATCGTTTGGGAGACACTTCTCTGAATTTGTTAGTAAGTCCCAGAATGTTGGTACACTATATATCTAGCATTGGCCAGGTTACGCTTATCACAGTTTTTAGTCTTGCTTCAATGATCCATCTACTGCTACTAAGTTCTTTTTTTCCCTGTTATTCCCATGTACTGTGATATTCCTTTTACATGTTGTTGTTTGCCCAAAATGAATTGATAACTATTCTCTAGGTGGTAACCCTTTTAAATTATACAACTTTCGGGTTTTTTAAACAGAAACCAAATAGTATTCCTGATTGTTTGAAGTCTGCAAGTAGTAATTTAAAGAGCTAAAAAATAAGATATTAAAAATAAACAATAGTTATAGAAACTTATCATTTACATGTTTAATTTTACTTAAAGATTTTTCTTTGAACGGGAGAAAAATTCCAGAAGACATTTTCTCCAGGTTCTGTACTCACTAAGACATCTTAAACTAATCTTAAATATAGGTCAAAAGACAGAATCAAAGTGAGAGTAGTATCAAATGCTTTTTAATGTTTCCATTTACTGGATTATGTTTCAAGTTATTCACTATAAGTTAATATTCTTATGAATCCTATGTAAATTGCCTCCTCACTCACAGTTATTTAATTGCATTTTTGGTATTAAAAGAAGTACTTTGCTAATGTAAGCAGTTAGTATAGAGCACAATTGCGTATTATTATTTACTTTTAATTTTTAATTGGGAGTTAATATATAACATCCCAGCATTTCAGAGTTTAATCACATCCAGCAGCATTGTACAATCACTACAGCATCCATTGCAAAGCATTATTTTCCTTCCTGGACTCTTTGAAATCTCCCTTTTATCATTCCCCACCACCAACCACCACTGTACCCCCCAGTCCCAAGAATTCTTCACACGGTGATCAATCCCGGGTTTCATCTACTGAAAAAACAGAAAACCGTATAACAAAAATTCAAGAGGGTGAGCCCAATGACATAACACATCCGAGGGAAACCCCAATATAGACAAACAAAAAGCAAACGAATACAGAAGCCATTGAATCTTTTTTGAAGCTATTGAATTTGTAACATGCTTTATACAGGACAATGCAACAGAACGCCGAGCGCCTCTAAATGTGGCAGGGAGCCAGGCTTCTCCTGAACTTTCCATGGCCCTGCAGGTCACACATAATCTTTTCCAAGTGGATCTATAAGGTTTAGTTCAAAATGTGAATGTGTGATGATTTCGTGTTTATGTTCTTGGTTTCATTAGGCTCTCAACTCTAGTTTGATGGCGATACTTTGAGAATGAGCACAGCCTTTTTTGAATGCTTTAATTGGTTCTGTTGACATTGATCAATTATAATTATCAAACCCTTGGGCTGAGCCCCGGTGGCGTAGTGGTTGTGCGCGGGACTGCGGCCCACTGGGAAGGAGGTTCAATTCCAGCAGTGGGGCTGGGCCTCCTACTCCCACCACCAGAGAGCAGTGATGCCCAAAAAACAAAACAAAACAAAACCCTTTAGGAAACATCTGAGGAAATACTCATGGTTCCCTTTAAAATCTTTGATTATGGAAGGCTGATTTTTTTTAACCCTTTAGAAGCTATGTATGATGGCTAACGATCTCGCTATATAATTCTTTGTGTTCCCAGTTTGCTACTTAGTTCATGTATAACACTTAAAAGTGTCTTTTATTTTTAAACAGAATTCCAGTATTGTATATTACAGTAGAATCTGTTTTTAAATTTGATTCATTATTGTTGATGATTCTGAAACTGACACAGCTTGTTCTAATAACCCTAAATAGTTTGGCATCAAAGACTTTTGCATACTTATTTTAAAAACAAACAAAACAACTTCCAGCAGCTAAGCTTTCAAGGAAGCAAATTATAGATGTTCCGCTTTTGGGGGGCAGTTTATCTTTATTTATTTTTAAAATCATTTTATTGAGAACTCTTGCTGCTCTTCTAGTAATCCATATACCTTTGTGTCAGGCACATCTGTACATACGTTGCCATCATCCTTTTCAAAACATTTTTTCCTATGCTCTTTCGCTTTTTTAAAGGAGCTTTGGTGGAGTCGTGGGTTTCTTGTTGAATTTGAGGTTCAATGCCACCATTCTCTCAGTGAGAGAAAGATGAGATTTTCCCCTCCCACAAAGACACATCGTCTCAGAAACCTACAGGGATAATTCCTTAAGTAGAAAGAAATGAATTTTTTTTTTATTCATACCATTTATAGAATTTAAGGAAACTCAAAAAGTGTCTTTCCTTGCTAAAAAGTGTCATTTTTATGCTGTAGCAAAACTGAATTAGCTTTCTCTTCAGGAAATTAATTCCTTCTAAGGTTCTCATTCTACGCAATCTGGAAATGATTTCTGAGGCACTTACATTTTATCACCTGAACTATCTCTTAATCTTTATAATCATAGAAGCATTTACTATGAAATATACCTATTCTCTGATATAAAACAAGCTGTCCTTTTAGAAATTAATCAAAATATCCTCTCTATATCTCTCCTTCAAATTCTTTCATGTCTTAACCTATCTCTGAATCTATGATACTTTTTTCCTATTGCTCTGATTTCACTCTGTCATAATTTGATAATTTTGTTGTTTACCTATGTTTAAGGTCCTTTGACTAATCTCATCTTCAAATCTTACCTGGCTTTCTGAGTCCCTCTTCCCTAACCCTTTGACAAGAGAAATGCACTTGAATGCCTCCTCATCACTACACACTCATGTCTAGTGACATAGCGAACTCATCCTCTTCCTTCCACACTGGAGTGCCTTGTTTGATTTGCATTTGTCTGTCACTGGTTGTCTTGTGCCAAGCCTATAAGTCTTAGAATCAGCTTTCCTTTGTCTTTTGAGACAGGTTCTCAGACCTATTGATCCAAATAGGTACAGTCCATTTTCTACATGGAAAATCTGGTGATATGGCAAAACAAACTACTATATTTTAGGAGACAAAAAGGGGTGGGTGCTGGAGTAGTGGGGGAAGGGGAGGGGATAAAGGGAAGCTCATATCAAGGAGTTCAAGAAGAAAAAAAATATTTTGAAACTAATTGTGGTAGCAATTGTACAATAATCCTGGATGCGATTGAACTATGGAATGTTATGATATGTGTAAGAGCTCCCAATAAAATGATTAAAATGTTTAAATAAGTAAATAAAATATTTTAATGATTTAGAATTTAAATTTTGTGATTTGTATACGATTTCATATTAAAGATCCAAACTTTGTATTGTGTCAAAAAAGACTTCATTTTTTGTCATCTCCTCCCTTTCATAGTCATTTTTGACTTATCAAAAACAGATCATTTTTCAAATTGTGAAAATGTCCTTTCATCCCTTTTGAATGATTAGGTGGCAATGTTGTCATTCATTGCCATGTGTTTTTTCTTAACTTCAAGACTCAGCTCAGAGTCATCTCCACTATGGAGCATCTGTAAACTATCTTTCTGGGTAGAGTTAGTTGGTTAACCTGTTCCCTATGTTCCATTGCATCTCGTATTTCTACTGTGATAATTATCATATACCAATACAGCTAAATATTCTTCAGTCTCTTTTTCCTACTAAAGGATGCATTCTTGAGGGCCCTGGTTTCCATATTCATACTTATCACCCATAATCTTAGTTATCTAATATTGATGTAACAGAAACATTAAAACTGAGCAACTTTAAAGAACAAATTATATTTCTTGTAGTTTAAGAAACTAAATACAGACTCTAGCTTTAGGGGAGATCCATATTCATCTAATAAAGACAATCCTTGGAGTTCTGAACATGAATAAGTTATTCTCTGCAACAGGTGAATATATATTTAAGTACTTTATATGTTTAAAGTGCTTTAATACTTTAGGATGGTTTTAACGTGGTTTCTCAGACCAGAACTCTCCATGAGAGCAGATGGGTTTTTGATCTTCTATAAAAGCTTCTTACACTTAAAATGTGGTCAGTTATCATTTATAAACATTTCTTGAAACACTCTGCTATGGCTCTGTTTATTCTAATACTGTGTCACTAATGTTACTTTTCTATCCTACCTATCAATATTTTACCTGTATGCTAAGGCAAAACTCATTTCCTAAATTCCTTTCAAGCCTTTGAAACTTTTACCCCTACCGCATTTGAAGGAATTTTTTCTTTTTTTTGTACTTGAATTCTTTTGATATATCAAATTCTGACTTACATTTTAATTCATTGCATATATAGTTTTCTGTCCACTATAAAGTTCTGCTAATGAAAGGATTTCATCATGTTGTCTTTTATTAGCCACATTCTCATTTTATTTTTTTAATCATTTTATGGGGGCTCATACATAAATACATACATTGTGCCAAGCACTTTCAGATGCCTGCTGCCATCATCCTTCTCCAAATAGCTGCCTTTCCACTTGAGTCCTTGGTATCAGCATCTCATTCTTTCTCCTCCAACCTTGATCACCCCTCCCCAACAACCCTCATTACTTTATAAATTATTATTGTTTTGTCATATCTTACACTGCCCAACATCTTCCCTTACTCACTCCTCCAATGTCTGTCTTCCCAATAGGAGATTTTGTGCAGATCTTTGTAGTTGGCTCCCCCTTTCTACCCACCTTCCCTTCACCCATCCAGTAGCTTAGAAGGCCTCTTGTTCACTTTCAAGCCTTTAAGATCCCAGATACTTTATTGTTTGGTAGCTGTGTGCCATCAGATTTCCTCTTATCTGTCTGCCTTTGCTCCCTTTTGTCTTCAGTGATCATGTCGGGAGGGTGGGTACATAATGAAATGATTTTTGTTATTTGATGCCTGATACCTGGTTCCTTCCACACCTCCTGATTGCACAGACTGGTGTGCTTCTTCTATGGTGGGCTTTGTTATTCCTGGGTCATATGACCGTTTGTTCACCTTCAAGCTTTTAAGTCCTCAGCTGCTGTATCTTTTGATAGCCAGGTACCATCAGCTATCTTCACCCCTCTTGCTCATGCCCCCACATGTCCTCAGTGATTGTTCCAGGAAGGAACACACACAGTGACCTGGTTTTTTCCTGTTTGATGCCTGAGGCCTGGTCCTTTTGACACCTCATGTCCACTTCTTCCATGTGGATTTGGATACTTCTCCGGTAGATGGCTATTCGTTTGTCTTCAGGTTTTGAGACCCCACACTCTATATCCTTTGATAGTTGGACACCATCAGTTTTCTTCACCACATTTGCTTATGGACTTATTTGACTTCAGTGATTGTTTTGGACCAGTGAGCATCATGAAATACCAGATTCATAGAAAAAAGTGTTCTTGCATTGAGGGAGTGCCCGGGTGGAGACCCAAGGTCCAGCTTCTGCCTTAGTACTAAGCCTATAACTATATGTACCTGAACTTATTCCCACCCATTGATAATTATATTTACATATGTACATGCCTGTGTTTAGACCACTACAAGTGCTCTTTGCCTACTTGTTTCTTCCTCTATTTCCTTCTGCCTTCCTCCAGTCCCGCTGTCATGCTCAGCCTTCATTTGAGTTTCAGAACTTCCTCTCTGTTACATTACCCTCCCTTCAGTCCTACCAGGCCTCCCACACCCTCCTCGCCACCGATTCTGGACCCCTTGTTGTTCCCCTGTCCCTGAGCCTGCCCATGTCCCCATTCTCTCCCCCTTCCCCCGTGTCCCACAGGAACCATTGGTCCAGCCATTCTCTCCTCCTGACAGTCCATCCAGGAGTGCTCCTTTCTTGATTCAATCCATTTTGGGGACTCAGATGACATTTCCCCTGTTTTTAAATGAAAATATTAATCTACAACTTCTGGAAGGAGAGAAATAATGCTAGAGCACATTTTTATGTTTTATGTTTTTATGTTACACATTTGTACTTCTACAAATACAAATGTATGTATTTCTTCTAAGAATTACTTGCAAAGTGGACAGTCTAATGAAATGATCTAAAGGTTGTTTGTTTGCTTCTTTGAAGGGTTTCATTGGCTCTCCTGGAGAAGTAGGACAACTGGGACCTGAAGGAGAGCGAGTGAGTCCATTTTCTTCAGCTATCATGGTTTTTAATCATTCTATTGGGAACTTGTACAGCTCTTATCACAATCCATAAATCCATTCATTTTATGTCATGCCCATTTGTACATTTGTGGCCATCATCATTCTCAATTCTTTTGCTTTCTGCTTGAACCCCAGTGACATATTATGCCAATGATGTGCCACGGGGGTCATAAACTCAGATGGCAGCAGACAGAAACCTTATAGATGGAAGTAGACCAAATATAGAAAACATCAGCTGCTAGATATATTAGCAGACATTCTTCAGTTTTGATAATAGTATATAAATATCCTGTCATGTCAATATTTATGGTTGTATCAATATTTATGTCCCATTTTTGTCAAATCCAGAAAAATATAATTGGAAACATTTTAAAAATAGATTTATTAAAATTATGTTTTCTCTGCTTGTAAACTCTTGTGTCCCATGATGATATTCATATGTCATGTATTGCAATTGTGTATCAGTAAATAAGTCAGCCTTATAAAATAAAAACTTTGCTTAATTTAACAGTGCAAAATAGTTGTTTATAAATGTAAGTACTTAAAGGAAGAATCTTTGGAAAATGAGGTGCTATATTTTAAAATATAATAAAGATATTTATAGAGTCCTGGTGTTCCACCTTACTATCTGGTTTTGTGCATATGCAGTCCAGTGATTTCTGTTTCATTGCCTTTACTTATGCTATCAATATTATTTGGGAAAAAGTAGACTTATTTCTCTATAACTCGAAAACAGAAAATAATATTTTAGATTTCAGCTCAATATCATAGGAATGCAGAGCATGCCCAAGCTTTCATATCTGGAAACTGATTTTTGCAAATAAACATGAGCCAGAGTATTTTTTGCCAAATTTTTTTCCCAATAGTTAGTTTAAACAGGAATGAATTAAGACATATTTTTTTGTAATTACTTGTGAATGACTCTAGAAAGAAGAAATATTCAAAAGAGCTTAAATATGCTGTAATATCAATCAAAATGTCCAGTCTTCTTAGGTGAGGTGAGGTGAAGATATTCCCTTGGTGAGCAAAATAAGTAATTGATTTCAACGTTTCAAAAAAACATCTTCAACATAATACTACAACTGAACCACTTAACCTCTAAGTGATAAAGCAGATTTGCAGATGATATATCCGATCTATCAAGCAAAAAAATTAAACTTTTTTGGCTCTAGGGAGTATATCTAGTAATCTAGTATATCTAGATATCTAGTATATCTAGGGAGTATATCTAGTTGTTGATGATTCTGTTCATGGGAGAATCTTTTCCTGATCATTTGGTATCAATTTATTGATAGTAGATGATGAAATGATGTAATAAATAAGAAATTTATACACCAATGCTCAATATTGTAGTCTTGAATTTGAGTTTGTTAAACCTAGTATTGATAAATAAATAGGTATATTGCCTTTAGTCACCATAACACTGACTAGTCTATATGAAAAATATATAGACTCAGAAAACCTACACAGGGTCATTTTGAGTTGGAATCAACTTGATGGCAGTGGAATTAAAAACACACACATATGTATATTATATGTAGATCACTCATGGCCCTGTGAAATAGGCATTGGGTTGCCAACTGCAAAGTTGGCGGTTCAAACCCACCAGGAACTCTTTGAGAGAATGATGAAGAGTAAATCTTCTAAAAGATTTACAGACTACTAGAAATACTATGAATCAGAACTGACTCAACGGCAGTGAGCTAGACTTGGGTTTTTACACAAAGAAGAAAACAAGGCATAACTACTCTAGCGCTCACAATCTCCAGTGAGGTAAGATCTATCATAATCTCATTTGAAGATAGAACACATACAGAAAAATAACTTGTCTAAGACTATGTAAAACTGGAAATTGCAGAACTCGAACACAGGAATTCAGGCTGCACAGACTGGGGCTGTGAGAACTATGCAAAACTGCTTTGTGCATGAATGGAAATCCATACCTTAGGTGGGATCAAAACACAATAGGATCTTGAGTTCAGCCATCTCATCATCCTTGTTTCTGAGTTACCTTTCTAAATGTTAGCCCTGCAGTAAGATGTGTCTCCTCCGTGAATGCTAGATTGCAATCATGAAATGATGAAAGGGCGAAATGTCTCTTTTTTTATGCTTAACTTAAAGAAAGAAAGAGAGAGAGAGAGAGAGAATAGAGGGTGGACTGAACCCCGGGGGCGTAGTGGTTGTGCGTAGAACTGTGGCCCACTGGGTTGGAGGTTCGAATTGAGCAGCAAGGCTGGGACTCCTACTCCCACCACCAGAGGGCAGTGATGCCCCAAAAACAAACAAAAAAGAAAGAAAAGAGGGATGGAAAATGATACTTTTCTGTTTATTTGGTTGTACCAGTTTTCCTATGTGTTGTCCTCTTGACAGATCACTGTCTCTAAGGGGAATACCAAGATCTCTTCTATGAGGTGAATTTCTGAATAAAAGCAGGATTTTGCTAGAGAAAAAGAGAGAGACAGAGAGAGACAGAGAGAGAGAGAGAGGTCACTGCTCTGCAATCTGGATTGCATCCTCAGTTAAATTAATATATTGAAGCTATTCTGAATGTAACACCAATTTATAGAACACTCTTTTTCTCTCTTTGGCATGCATCATTTATTGACATTTGTAATCAAGAGCTATGTAATCTCGAATTCATATATTGATTCAACAAATATTTCTTTGGACTTTTATATTCTAGGGCATTCCTGGCATGCGTGGAAAGAAAGGTCCTAAGGGAAGACAGGTAATTTTATGTTTCTTGAGCTTCAGTTAAGACCAATACAATAAAGTTATGTTTATTTCTTTACTACTAAAATATGGATGTGTTTTTGTTGTTATAATCCACAATCTATCTCGTTCAACAGAATTTCATTTTTGCCATTTGTAGTCTACCAATCACTTGTAATAGAATGTAATAGAAAATGTAGAATATCAAAGAAATAAATCTAATATTTCTAACCCATTTAATATACTATTGAGAAAAACTCTTACAGACCAAGGAATGAAAATGTCACAGATTATAAGTAAATATATTCAGCTATAGACGCTGATTTCCAAAAGAACTGAAGTCCATTAAATTGGGAAGAGATAGTGTCTTTGACTCTCTTTAACAAATGTTGGTAAAACAGGATATTCATTTGCAAAAAAATGAACCAGGGTACTTACTGCATTCACTCTTAAAGAAATGCTAACTCAAAATGGATCAAACACCTCAATTTTACCAGTAAAACTATGAAATTTCCTTGGTGAAAAGGTGGATGTGAGAGGTCTGATAGGGATTGATCAAGAGTAATGTAACAGAGAGAAAATCCTGAAACTCAAATGGAGACAGAGCTTGATATTGGGACAAGAGGAAGGTAAAAGAAAACAGAGGAAAGAACTGGGGGTAAAGGGCATTTATAGAGATCTAAATATAGACATATACATAGGTGAATATATGACGGTGAGATAGAGCAACTTGCATATGCTTATAGGGTTGCTATTAGGACAGCAGCTGGCATTGGTCCTCCACCCAAATACTTCCTCAGTGCAAGAACATTTTGTTCTATTAAATTGGCATTCCATGATGCTCACCTTCCTGACACGATCACTGAAGACAAATGGATGCATAAGCAAAAGTGGTGAAGAAAGCTGATAGTGTTCAGGTATCAAAAGATGTAGTGTCTGGGGTTGTAAAGCCTTGAAAGTAACAAGCAGCCACCTCAAAGCAACAAAGCCCACATGGAAGAAGCAAACCAGCTTGTGGGACCATGAGGTGTTAAAGGGAGCAGTGTTCAGGGTTCAAGAACTAAAAGTCATAACATTGCATGCTCACCTTCCTGATATGGTCACGGGCGACAAATGTGTGCATAAGCAAATGTGGTGAAGAAAGTTGATGGTGCCTGGCTCTCAAAAGATATAGCATCTGTGGTCTTAAAGGCTTGAAAGTAAACAAGTGGCCATCTAGCTCAGAAACAACAAAACCCACGTGGAAGAAGCACACCTGTGTGACCATGAGGAGTTGAAAGTGTCCAGTATCAGGCATCAAAGAACTAAAAATTATATCATTATAAATGAGGGGGAGTACAGATTGGGGACCCAAACCCCATCAATAGGTGAAGCAGCAGACCCTTGCAGAGGGGTTGCAGGGAGGAGAGGAGTCAGTTAAGGTACAGTGTAGTAATAATGAAATATGTAATGTTCCTCCAGTTCTCAAATGCTTCCTCCCACCCACTATCATGATTCCAATTCTACCAGACAAATCCAGCTAGTTCAGGGTATGTACACTGGAGCCACAAACATGGGAAATTTAGGATAGATGATCCCTTGAAGACTAGTGGTGGGAGTGGAGATACCAGGAGAGTGGAGGAATGGTGGAATAGAAAGGGGGCACCAATTTCAGGGATCTAGATATAACCTCCTCTCTGGGGTATGGAAAACAGGGAAGTGAGTGAGAGGACACATGAGTGAAAATGTAATGCTGGTGTGTAAGTTATTAGGGTTTCATGTGGGAGGGGATGGAGGGAGGGAGGGGAAATGGAGGGAGCTGGTACTGGGGCCTAAGGGAGGGAGGATGTTTTGAAAGCGATGATGGCAACAAGTGTGCAAATGCGGTCTACATACAATTGATGTGTGTATGGATCGTGATGGGCGTTGTATGAGCCCCCAACAAAATGATTTATTTTTTTAATGAAGAGGGGAAGAGGAGCTCAAGTGGAAAATATTTGGAAATGGGGGTGACAACATGTGTGAGGATATGCTTAATTCAAATGATGCCTGTAATATTATAAGAGCTGTGAGAACCCCCAATAAGATCATTTAAAAAATAATTTTAAAAACTATGAAATCAATGGAATCAAAATAAGAACAGCAATAGGTCCTTTAATTTATAGCATAAGTAGAATATCAAACATAACTGAAAATGAACAAAAGATAAACTAGATAATTGAGACCACTAAAAAATTATTTTTTCTGTGTGTGTGGCATCATTGCCCTGGTGGGAGTAGGATGCCTAGCCTTGCTCCTACAGAGCTGCTGCTGAATTTGAACTGCAACCCTGTGGGCCGCAGTCCTGCACACAACCCCTATGCTACCAGGGCTCAGTCCTAAAAAATTAATTTTTATATTAATTCAAAGTTTCACCAGACACATAAAAAGAGAACCTACATTTTGTGGAAATTTTTTTCATGACTTTAGTCTCTAAACTATATAGAATATTCCAATACTTCAGCAACAAAAAGACAAACTATCTAGGGAAAACAGAACAAAAGGCATGAACAGACATTTCACCAATGATGACATATAGGTAAGCTAATAGACACATGAAGCTATACTCAAATCATCCATCAGAGATACATAAATGACAACTTTATGTATACCATCTCAAATAGGCATTAATGACACACAACAAAAACCGAACAGCAAATGCTGGCAAGATTTGGGGAAATTCGGAACTCTTATACACTACTGGTAGGATTGGTAAATGCAACAACCACTGTGCAAAATTATATATGACTTCTTATAAAAAGATAAAAATAGAAATATCATATGATCCAGGAGGCCTGTGTCTAGGTTTATGAATACCTTAGAGAAATGGGAAAAGTGATACAAACAGACATATAAACACTCATCCTTATTTCAGAGTTACTCACAAAGCAAAAAGTGGAAACAACTGCAGTTTTCATCAATAGATCCATGGAGACATAATGATAAAGAATAATGATGAGTGTAAATATCTTACAACATAAATAAATCTAGAGGTGATTTTTCTGAGTAAAGAATGTCAATCCCAAATGACAAATATCAGAATAAAAGCAACCACTTGTCTGTCCGTTTGTCATACTGTAGCGACTTGTGTGCTGCTATGATGCTAGAAGCTGTTCACTGGTATTTCAAATACCAGTTAGGTCACTAAAAGTGAACAGGTTTCAGCAGTGCTTCCAGACTGACAGACAACAAAGGCTGTCCAATTAGGAGGCGTTACCATGGAAAACCTTATAGATTGCATTGACACATTGTCAGATACTGAAAACCTCATGACTTGAAGAAGAAAACTGTCAGAGCTAGTATGAGAAGTTGAGCTCCTCAGGTCGGGAGGCACTCAAAATATGACTGAGAAAGATCTGCCCAGTCAAACTAGAGGCACGATGATATGGATTGTCAGAGTCTGAGGGAATAAAGCCATTAGGAGCTTCATTTGTTATTATGGTATGACTGAAAAGGAGAAAAAATACCTACAAACATCAACCGATAATCAGAACATTGCATATGTGAAGTATGCAACTAGAATAATTGGAAGATGGCAAATTGAAATAGAATAAATACAGATCCATGTTTTAGGCATTTGTGAACTGAAATGGACTTATACAAGCAATTTTCAAGGGGAAATTATACTAGCTGGGAATTATGGATTCAGGAGGAATGGCATCATATCCATCATCAAGAATGATCATGCTGTTGTTGACAATATCTTCTGTATACAAGGAATCCAATAAAATTATTATTCAAATATATCTACTACTAACAAAACCTGGTGGTTTAGAAATTGAAGAATTCTACTCAACAATGTTAGGCTGAAATTGATAAAACTAACAATCAAGATGTATTGATTATTATTGGTGAATGAAATGCAAAAGTTGGAAACAAAAAGAAATGAGTAGTAGTTGGAAAATATGCTTTTTGGGACAGAAACTAAACTGAAGGGCTCATGATAGAATTTTGCAAGACCAATGATTTCATGACAATTCCCCTTTTCAATAACTCAAATTAAGATTATGCTCCCTAGATGAAATAAATAGAAAATAAATTGATTACATCTATAGGAATAGATAATGGAAGAGCTCAATATCGGCGAAGAAAACCAGTCCAGGAGCTGACTTTGGAACAGACCATCAGTTGTTCTTTGATGTTCAGGTTGAAGTTGAAAAAACTTCAAACAAGTCCATGAGAACCAAAGTATAACCCTATGTTAATCTCACCTGAATTTCAAGAAAATATGAAGAACAGATTTGGTGCATTGAACATTCGTGCCAGAAGAGCTGATGCACACTGGAATGACAACAAACAAACAAACATGAAGAAAGCAAAAGGACAAGCCAGGAAAGATAAGACTAAATGTCAGAAGAGACTCTGGAACTTGCTTCTAATTGTAGAGTAGTTAAGGTAATTAGGGGGAGGGGAGATGAAATCAAAGAGCTGAGTAGAAAATTTCAAAGGGTAGCTTGAGAAAAAAAAGTCAAATATTATAATGAAATTTATAGAGTTAGAAAAGAAAAAACAACATGTGTGGCATATCTTAAAATAAAATAGATAAAGAGAAAAAACCCAGCCTCAATTGGCACTATTTAAAGATTCTATTGAATGATGCAGGGAACATCAGAAGACGATGAAAAGTCTAGAGTCACTGTAGCAAAAAGAACTAGGTGACTTTCCATTCAAGGAGGTGGCATATGAGCAAATAGTAACGGCACTTAAGAAAAAAATTCAAGTTACACTGAAGCATTAGCCGAAAACATGGCTCCCAGAATTGATGGAATACCAATCAAACTGTCTCACCAAGCTAATGAAACCCTGGAAGCACTCACTCATCTATGCCTGAAAATTTGGATGACAGACTCTTGGCCTACTGACTAGAAAAGATCCATGTTTGAAACCATTCTAAAGAAATGTGATCCACCAGGATGTGCAAATTATAGAACAATAACATTAATATCACATGCCAGTAAAATTTTGCTGAAGATCATTGACAAAGATGGGTAGTGGTTCTGGCCAGATAGAGAAGAGGCCATGGAACGTGAGATAACATTGCTGATGTCAGGTGGACCTTGACTGAAAGAGAAGAATATGAGAAAGATGTTTACCTGTGTTTTATTGACCTATGCTAAGGCATTCATGTGTATGGATTATTGCAAACTATGAAGAGCCAGCCTTGAGAAGAATGGAAAGAGGGTACATCATCCTTGAACACTCTCACCACGTTCATTAAATCTGAGTAAAACAGATTTAATAACAGTCAATAACAGGAGAATCTGTTAATAACAGGAGAATCTGGATTATATGGAGAAGTATTTGGCATCAGGATTGGTGGAAGGCTTATTAACAACCTGAGATACATAGATGGCAAAAGCTGGCTTTCTGAAAGCAAGGAGGACTTGGAGCACATGCCAATGAAGATGTGGATTTCAGTAAGAATTACAGCTTAATGCAAGGGAAACAAAAGTCTTCACCTCTGGAAATCTAGGTAACATCAAGAGAAAGATTGAAGTTTTCAAGCATTTTGTCTTGTTTGTTTCACAGTTGATGCTGTGGAAAAAAATGGATCAAATGATGCAATGTATTGTGTAAATCTACTGCATGAGATCCCCTTAAAGTGTTGCAAAGTGAGGATGTTACTTTGTAGGATAAGGTCTGCCTGACCCATTCCATGCATATGGATGTAGCACATGGAATGAGGAAGGCAGAGAAGAATCAATGTAGATGCTAGTGAAGAAAGCTGAAACTCCCATGAACTGCCAAAAGAACAAACAAATCTGTCTTGGAAGAAGCGCAACCAGAAGCCTCCTTCAAAGTGACAGCATGCTACTTTCCACCAAGTAATAAATTCAATAGCAAAATTAACAATAGCTCCATGAGTAAGAATTTCTTAAAACAATCAACTGTATGAGGCTAAAAGTGTAACATTTGCTGAGATGGAAATATGAGAAAGTGGAATAGAAATGGGAACTGAGGATGGAAATAGGGAGAACTCTGATATATTCTGTATATTACAACCAATGTCAAGGAACAACTTATGCATTATTGAATAAAAATAAGTTTTCTATTCAAAATTTTACCTGAAGCGCAATAAGAAGTTTTTCTGAAAACATTAATTAGAGGGGGGTATTAACACCAGCATTATATAATTGAGAAAGTTGAAAATCAGAGGCATTCAAAGGCAGATTCAGTATAACATACTTAACAAGTGGTAAAATCCAAGAACTGAACTCCCTCTACCACTCCATCTAAATCTAGAATCTGGTATTGTGATTTTAGATAATTATCTTCAAAGAGCTTTAACAAATATACTTGCAAGGTATATTAAACATCTTAAGATACTTGTTAAATAAAATCCTGTGAAATAGTCCTTATGGCTGAGCCCCGGGGGCATAGTGATTGTGCATGGGACTGCGGCCCACTGGAATGGAGGTTCAATTCCAGCAGCGGCTCCACAGGAGCAAAGACTGGGCCTCCTACTCCCACCACCAGAGGGCAGTGATTCCCTCTCAAAAAAGAAATAGTCACATTACTATTTTCATAACAGTAAAATAATAAGATTGTACCATATTTTACTCATTTTGGTATTAAACATATTACATCTGTGGAATATTAAGGTGATCATTTCCTCCTGGTAATTTATTAAAGATTACACATAACTTATTATATTTCTAAGTAGAAAGATATAAATGAAAAGAAAAAATTAAAGAATTCTAGGCCACCATAAGGAATAAATTAGAGACTAGGAAATTCCAAAATTTAAATGTCATTATCATAGAAACTTTAGGCCATCCAAATGTCAAGGCTGTTACTTCAAATTTTCTGCTGACTTCAGACCTAACAACATAGATGGTCTCATGTACTTTGGACATGTTGTCTAGGTATAACTGTGTAACTTCCTTGTTGTACATTATCATTACTTTGAAACACATTAGAAAATACACTTTTTTGCTTTTATCATTTTTGTTTATTTTAATAAAGATGTTATTTTATTCAAAGTTCTGTTGTTTTAATGATTTTTTTTTCAAATTTTAGCCAAATTAAGAGTAGTTTAAAAATGTCCTTCTATAATTTGTAGAATAATAGCTGTTCTTCTTGGTGTGAAAAATAACTCCAAAACTTTAGGTTACATTTTGAGCTTATATTTTTAAAATTTCTTATGGCGGGAAAGTAATAAGATAAATTACTTCACTCTCTGTAATATATTTGATATGAAGTAATTTTTCATCAAACACATAGTGGAAAAATATGCATGAATAGATTTGAAATCTAAATTTAGTTCCTTTGTAATCAAGATACATTTCTTTGGACTACTGAGTGGGTTTCTTATCTGTATCCTCAGTTCTTTTTTTATAATATTTTGCAAAAGTATTAAATGGTTTCTATATTGACATAGGAACAACTGTGAGAATGGAGCATAAGGTCGCTATAGGATGAAGCCAACTTGATGACATATTGACATGAGATTGACATATAAGGATAGGAACACAGATGAGCAAAATTTCTGTGCAAATTGCCCAACAGAATTACTGTGTTAGTCCAGGTAGACTAGAGAAACAAATTCACGGACTTTCATATGTATGTAAGGCAATTGAATATTGAGTGAACATCCCAGCCCAGCTAAGATCAAGTCTGTAAGTCCTATATAAGACCACAAGTTCAATACCCATCTATACAGTCCTCTTTAGATTCATGAAGCACATGCAATGAAACCAAATACAGGAAGATTACAGGCCAGGGTGTGGGAAGTCTTGTATAGCCAGTGTAATCATCTCAGAGCTGGCAGGGGTCTCTATGTGGCTGTTCCAGCTCAGGACACTAGCATAGTTCCATGTATCTTGTCAATCATCTCTCAGGGATTGAGCTAAAGTGCCTGCCGCCTTCAAAAAGGAAAAGACAGGAGTTCCCAGCATTTTCAGGAGAAGGCCATGCCCACACAGAGGCCTCATTGGCTGTGACCCACTAGACTCCACACTTTCCCTCCTAATCCTCTCAAGTCCCAAATTGGCACCAGATTATTTAACTACCACAGTTACTGACAGTGCTAGGTGTAGATTTAGGATGATATTACTATAAACCACGTGCTCAAAGCTCTTTATTTTTCTGAGTAAACATGAGGCATGGAATTAAATTGTTGCAGACCAAGCTACTTAGCAATTTCTGTTTTTTAAAATAAAATTATAGGCTTGAAAGTGGGAGCCATCTTCTTGACAGTATAAGTATTATGTGAATGCTTTTGAAAATAGGCACGTTTCAAAATAACATATTATTTTGGTTATTCATGAAATATTTATTTATTATTTTGCCTCACACTGGATTTTTACATTTAATGTTAGTCCTAAAAGCTTTTTTCCATTTCATTCTTGATTCTCAAAAAACTTGTTTCTCAAAAGTAAATATTGTGTTTGTTAGTGTTTACCATCTGAGTTAAAAATTGCCTCAATTTTTTCCCAACTAAGACTGTTAGTTTTGTTAGGAATCTGGGATTTTTAGGATCAAATAATATGAAAAAACATTATACTAAAAATTTATTCTTTGGTTTGAGTTTGTTCTCCCTTTTGTTTGTTTTGCTCCCTTGTGTTATAAGCTATACTGATTTCAGGATGTGAACATAAGTTGCTAATCACTATGATTACTTTTAAAGACCCTGTGTAATTACTATTACATAGGAGTTGCTTTATGCATGTATGATGTTCTTGGATATTGACATGTGATTGTTCACGTGCTCACGTCTCCCGTTCCTCTAAAGCATCATAAATGGATCACAATCCACATTGTCGATTAACCCTAGAGAACACCTGTGGAGATCTAGGTGGCTTCAGTCAATGTAACCTTTGAAACTGGGGTAGCTCGACAGATTGCAAGTCGACTTGATTGCTCGCTTTCTCTCCTTTGCATTGGAGACGGTTGTTTGGCTAATGCCCATTCCACAGACATCTCAGATTACAATGTGGTCATAGCCAGTCTTGGTAGGTTAGGAATTCTGAAACACCATCAAACTACTGTTTTACTTTATGTGCAGCCCCGTCTTAGTTTGAGAAGTTTCTTGATGTGAACAAAGTTTTTTAAAGCATGAAACCTATCAACTGATTTATAATAGAAAATAAGAATGCTATTTTTAAAAATAGGTCAGGAAAGAAGATTCATATGATTTGGCATGTGTTTGCTAAACAATTTTATTATATATAGCATATACTAGTTCCAAGTAGCTTCTGTTTTAGTACAGAGTTTCTATACTTCATTCTAGAATGTTGAAGTAGGGAATTCTATAGTTCTTTTAATAAACATTTTTCAGGAATTTCATCTTAATTTAATCAGTAGTTAATCTTTTTAGTAAGTTTACTTTATAAATTTATTGTATTCTATAAGCAAGGGACTTACATAATATATGACAAATCTGACTCCCTGCAATTAAGGATTAGCATGAAATTGGAAATGAGATTTATTCCCAAATACCTTATATACCTGTTTTCAAAATATAGAGGATTTTCAAGTTTTTTCCAATAAATATAAATAGATGGTAAATATTCAGATCCTATTACATTAAAGTTTGATAAAGAGTAAAATTATGCTTAGCACTGTCTTATGAACAATAATGATACTTCCTTTAGAATGCTGGACAGAATAACACGCTAACTACAGAGATGAGATGCTTACTTTTCTAACTTTCAAAGGGAGCCTCTCCTCCTTTGCCTCATACATCTTTATGCTAGAACAGTCTATTTAAAGCAATCTGTATTTTGGCTTCCAACGCCAGTGTTACAATTTAAGAACATAAAGTTCTTCTGTTTTCACATCTGTTACTAGTTTCTATCTTTGGCTGAAGACAATCTTAAATACATGTTGCACAGTAGTGTCTCAGATATGCTGATTTTATGGATAATTTGGAGACTTTTTCCCCCTCTGTTCCAGGAAGAACTAGCTAAATCATAAAGAGCATACTCTTGTGGCTAGAACATTATTAAAGTTTATCATTTACCTGTAAATTAATTTGCCTCTTTAATGAAAAATTAGTTTCTGGATTCTATTAATTTGCCTCTTTAATGAAAAATTAGTTTCTGGTTTCTTTTTTACAAAGCAGAGTCAATAGTAACTTTATTTAGCTATGTACAGCATGACAGTCTCTATGAAAGAGATGGGAACTATGGATTAAACCCACCCCCATGGCTGGAACAAGTACTAAGGACAGGGTCACTCCATGAACTCTAGCTGTAAACCCAGACATTTACAGTCTGTGCATTTACTTCTGTGCATTTCACAGAAGTATAGCTAATGCATGGAATTTATTGTGCAGGTATTTTCAAGGTATATGATATGAGAAAGTCCAGAGCCTTGTAGGTTATAAAAATCAGGAAAGTAAGAGCACATAGTAATTTGTCTAAGTTGTGTGTTTTTTCTTCTTCCAGGAAAAATGTCAAGAATAAGGTCCTTATAGTTGGGATAGGACATGGTGTAGTGTATCAAAACTGGTTCTTAGACACAAGAATCCAACAGATTACAATTCCCAGACCATGATATAAGGTGATAATCTTGCTTCTAAGAATAAGGCAAGAGTTTGGTTATGAGAGTGGAGACCCGAGTCATAGAGAGGTTGGAAGTGGACATGACATGATGTTACGTTTCTGAGTCTTGCCTGTTCTTGTTAGTTACCACCACACTGATTTTAACTCTTAGTGACCTTATGTGTGCTGAGCAGAACTGCTCCTTAGACTTTTCAAGGCTGTGACCTTTTGGAAGCAGAACAAAACGCCTGTCTTCGCAGGCAATTTTAGGTGAGTCTGAACTTTTGGGCTTGCAGTCAAATGCTTAACCTTCTGTGCCACCTGGGGGTGATGATAATTGGCCCCTCAGAAAAACACACTCACTTCCATGGACATGCCTCCAATTCAGTGCAATCATCTAGGACAGGGTAGGTTTATAGAAATAAAACCTCAGTTGATAATTGGCATGGCAAGGGAAGATGAGGAGAAATGAGGAGCTGACAGTAATGAATATAAGAAGCATATGTTGTGAAATTGTAGTGATTGCATTCCTGTTCTTAAAAAGGTTAAATGATTAAATTGTATGATACGTGAAGTATCTGCCCATAAAAAAAAAAAAAAACTTTTTAAAAAAGATTTACAACTTGGAAGCCCACCGGGCCAGTTCTAGTTCTCTGTTGTAAATCGCTGCTGGAAAGAGGAATCAACCCCATGGCACTTAGTCTGGTTTGGTAACCTTTCACTTTATCCCGGTGCCACTGGTGGGTGCATGGTGGACACTGTCGAAAACCCACCTGCTGCTCTGCAAGAGAAAGCTGACGCTCTTTGCTCCGTGTGAATACATCGCATTGGAAAACCCACATAGGGCTTCTGTTCATCATGATCAATTCAGTACTAGTAGGTTTAGTTTTGGTTGAGTGTGGTTAATGATTTTGCATTTTGTAAATATTTTCATTAGCGTTTTAATTTTTCAGTCTTATATTTTCCTAATTATTTTATATGCCTGCCCTCTTTCCTCCCTTCCTTCTTTCCTCCCTCCCTCCCTCTCTCAGCCTTTGCTTCTTTCCTTTCTTCTGTCTGTCCTTCCTTCCTTTCTTTTTTTTTTTTTTTTTTTGGCATCACTGCCCTGGTGGTGGGAGTAGGAGGCCCAGCCTTTGCTCCTGGGAGCCGGAATCGAACCTCCATCCCAGTGGGCCGCAGTCCCGCGCACAACCACTACGCCACCGGGGCTCAGCCCTTCCTTCCTTTCTTCCGTCTGTCCTTCCTTCCTTCCACTGGGATGTCAGCTAAGTCCTTTCACTCTTTACCAGACTGCATAAGCGTGCACTCTGCTGGGCTCACTCACGGTCATGGGGCTGTTTCCAGCTTCTAGTTATTTGATAGAACAGAAGAGAACTGCATCTGTGGATGTCTGAGAAGGAAAATCTTCAGGGAAACAGGAATCCCTAAACTGACTTTGAGATTAGAAGCCCAACACATAACAAACCCACTATGCTGCCAGGGTCTTTTTAAAAATCATTTTAGGGCTGAGCCCTGCTGGCGTAGTGGTTGTGCACGGGACTGTGGCCCACTGGAATGGAGGTTCAATTCCAGCTCCACAGAGGAAAAGGCTGGGCCTCATATTCCCACCACCAGAGGACAGTGATGCCCAAAAAAAACAAAAAAAAATTATTTTATTGGGGGCACTTACAGCTCTTATCACAATCCATGCATGTATCCATTTTGTCAAACACATCTGTTCATATGTTGCTATTATCTTTTCCAAAACATTTTCTTTCTACTTGAGCCCCTGGCATGAGCTCCTATTTTTCCTCTTCCCTCCCTCACATTCATCACCCACCCCATGGCCCCTTGATAATTTTTTTAATTAATCTTTTTCATGTCTTACACTGACTGCTGTCTCATTTCACCCATTTTTCTTCTGTCTGTCCCCCTGGGACATAAGTCGATCTTATGAATGGTCCTCTCTACTCTCCCCACCCTTACGCTACTAGTAACGCTGCTCTCCTTATTGGTTCTGAGGGGGTCTCTCTGTTCTGGATTCCCTATGTTTCTAGCTCTTATCTATACTTGTATCCATGTTCTGATCTAGCCAGATTTCTAAGATAAAATTGGGGTCATGGGGTTGAGGGGGAGGGGAAGCATTAAAGAACTAGAAGAAGGTTGTGTGTTTCATCAGTGCTCTACTGTACCTTGACACGCTCTTCTCTTCCTTGTGGCCTCCCTGACAGGGGTGTCAAATTGACTATAGATGGGCTTTTGGTTTCCACTCTGCTCTCCCCATCATTCCCATTAATGTTCTTTTGGTTTGTTTTGTTTTGGCTCTTTGATGCCTGATCCCATCAATACCTCGTGATCACACAGGCTGCTACTTCTTCCATGTGGACTTTTTTGCATCTTCGCTAGATGGCCGCTTGTTTATCTTCAAGCTTTTAAGATCCCCAGATGATATATCTTTTGGTAGCTGGGCACCATTACCTTTCTTCACCAAATTGCTTATGCACCCATTTTGGCTTCAGCGATTCTGTCAGGGAAAGTGAACATCACAGAGTGCCATGTTAGTAGAACAAATTATTCTTGCATTGAGGGAGTAATTGAGTGGAGATACATCTTCTACCATAATACTTTATAAATAAATAAATATATGCACATATACATATAAATATATGCACATCTCTCTATTCTGCTGTTATTGTATATAATTATATTCACATATATACGTGCAAGTATTTGGACTTCTATAGCTTTCCTATGTCTCCCAGTTCTTTCCTCTATTTCCTTTTACTTTTCTTCCATCCCACTATCATATCCTGCCTTCATTTGGGATTTGGTAATTCCTCTCAGCTATATTGCTCTTGATCTAGTGCCCCTTGCCCCCACCCCAAGCATCCTTTGACTTCCTTGCCATGAAATTTAGATCACTTATTCTTTCCTTGTCCCTGGGTTTGTTGGCACCCACCTGTTTTCCCCTCACCTGTCCCTCTCCTGTGCCCCCCTGGAAACATTGATCCCCTTGTTCTGTCTTCCGAATTGTTATCGCACCTATCTTGTTCAGATAGACATGCATTGCCAATAATATGTGCAAAAACAAAGCAGAGCAAAACATAACAAAAAAGAAGGCAAAATAAATCAACAACAGCTAATCCAACAAAACAAAAACAAATAAATTTTTAAAAAGAAAAAGAAAGGATCTTCTATTTAGGTCTTACCTCTATGAGGTCTGCAATATTAGGAGCACATTCAGGCGTTGTAAGTGTGGAGTACTTCATTTGGTGTCAGGGTTTGATAATGACACTCTTTGATAACAGTCTCTTCAAGGTGTGGAGTCACCTTGCAGAAAGTGCTTTGACTTTGTCCTCAGTTATTTCCCTACCATGAGGAATGGCATTGGTCAAGTCAGGAACGTGTGCTTACTAAGCATCATGGCACTTTGCATCATCTATCATAACTTCTTGGTGAAACTAATAAAAGCCACCAATCCTGAGGCTGAAGTGCAGTTTCCTTATTGGAAACCAATTACAGGAGAGGTAACACATTCTTCTTGGGAGCATGGGATGTTTAAGCTGTGATCCATTCAGGAACCCACCATATGTGTCTGTATTCTTTTTTGATTGTAATATATTTTAGCAGTAAATGTGTTAAAATTTCCATGAGATTTCATGAGTCATTTCATTGATTCAATAAACTCACAGGGGCAGTGAGGACCAGCAGGGATTGATGTCTTCCTCTTGGGAAGTCTGAAAGCATGTGTCATAATAGGGATGATACAACCCACAAGTAGGTGGCTGGGGTTGAAGAGGGTGTGCCACATGAGTAAGCTGGTGATGGATAAGTGGAAAGGTGAGAACTTGGTCCATTTCTACACTTTTGACATTAAATTTATTCTCATCTTCGGCAAGAGAGATAGGATTGGTCCATTGTGTGCCCCTGCTTAGTGTTGCACCATTTTCAGACCCAGACAGGAAGATATATTGCTCAGTGTTCTGCCCTTTAGAAGGTTTCACATAACACAAACACATATAATAAGTTTATGAAAAGACTCATAAATGCGGTTAATTTATGGCCCTTCTCTACCCCCAGAACTACAAATTTCACATATTAAATTTAATCACTATAATGCAGTCACAGAGAGATTATATAATCACCAAATATTACCAAGTAGTTTAATTTTATCATACAAATTATTATCGCTTACAGTTCTTTTGGGGAGCTTCATCGTGGTTATATGTTGGGCTCCTAACCATAAGGTGCACAGTTCAAAATCACCACTCTCACCCAGGGAGAAAGATTGCACTTTCTTCTCCTGTGAATGGTTGCAGTTTTACGAAGCCCACAGGGGAAATTCTACTTTGTCCTCAGGTCACTATGGATTGAAGTCAGCTAAACAGCCATAAGTCATAAGTAATGGTTCTTTTCAAAATCTAATTATTACAGGAAGGGTTTTATTGGTAACTGCATTTATTCTAATCTTAGTGAAGCAAAGCTTCTCTGAATCTCTACTAATTGGAAAAAAAAACAGACAACTATTTTGATTTAGATAAGCTTAGCACTGAAAAGAGAAATCCACTGGCACTGACTCGACTGTGCTTCATTGCAGCCTCATACACTCAAAACAGTGCAAAGAGCAGACAGCCTCTCTTTTCTCCCCCAAGGAGCAACTGGTCGATTTTAAATGATATTTTTGTAGCAGATAGCCTAAAACCGAACCCACGAAGTCAAGAGGGATCTTAAATTCAGCTGATAAGACATCATTATAGTATAGGATAATGCAGACTAGGTGGAACTCTTGATTATAGCAGTAAACGGCATGAAGGACGGCCATAGCTGACCTCCTCTGGCTTCCCTGGTGCCAGGAGGCAGGGATCAGACATGCCTCCCCTTCCATTCTTCTTTACTTCTTCGCCAACTATTCCTCCAGTGCCACTCCACATCTGTGCTGGATTTGATAACACATTGCAATGGCCACACAACTCACAAGATGATACTCATGAGTCAGACTCAGTAAACACGAAGGATACAGTCATTGGTCCACAACAGCACCTCTCCTCAGCCAGCAACCAAGCCTCTCTCTGGTCCTCATCGTATCAGTCATAGGATCACGAGGCCTCGCTGCCTCTGAGGACCAGGAAACCTGCCTGTAGCTCTCTCTCTCTCTCTCTCTCTCTCTCTCTCTCTCTCTCTCACTGTCTCAGTCTCTGCACAGCTCCTCTTACTCTGTCCAGTAGTCTGCGTTCCCTAGTGCCTAGTGCCTCTGGTCTTGACCTCCTCCAATTCAGAGTCCTGGAATGTGCTTTTCCAGTAGTCTAGGCATTCTCTCTCTGATCAAAATGTTTCCTATACACAGAGGAATGGCTTTGATTGAGGTGTGGTTTTGTTTTGTAGTTGACCAGACCCCTAAAGGGATCAAAGGATGGTGACTTAAGGCAGATACACTAGTAAAGTAGAAGCTAAAGATACACTCCACCTTAATCCTGTAATTGAGAATGCCTTCTGAAATGGCATTATAGCCAGAGGCATAGAGTCCAGAATTATAATATGTTACATAAGGAATTATGGCAAGAAGGGTCACGTTAATTGAGCATATCTCAATGATAAATCTCACTGACATTTCTGAAATGAAACCAACAAAGTTATAGGGAGATAAATAGGTATAATTTACCATTGTTTGCTGTTAGTTGCTGTCAAGTCAACTTCACCCCCCGGGTGTCAGAGTAGAATTTCTTCATAGATTCAAAACTATCACCTTTCAGACGCCTGTCTTCTGAAGTAACTTGCTTATTTTATATATACATTTACATCCTTATAATCTCATAGAAAGGCCATTCTATTTTTCCCTGAGGTGTTTGAAGGTTTTTCTTACTCCTTTGATTACTTAACTAGATGTCACTGACAAATCGTTAAACTCCCTACTGTACATAAAAACAATTAAATCCATGTGTTTTTCAGTTTTGATTATTATCAGTTATTTAAAAACCATAATTGTGTGTATTTCAAAATTTTGTCATGGTGACATATTTCTCTCAAGACAGATGGCTTAAATAGTTAGCCTCACTTGATTTATCACTCTAAACATTCATGTATATGGTATGTGGATGTATGTCGACTAATGTCCCCGTTTAGTGTCCTGCAAATGTTAGATGGAGTCCTGGATGAAACTATTCTTTATAAATTCACTTTCAGCTATCACTTACAGAATGCTATATTCATAGTCACTCATCACTTAACAGAATTATGCAGAACTATATATGAATTTATACTTGTAGTAAATATAATTCTGTGGCTTTCCCCGCAGGGCACTAATTATCAAGGGAGATAACAAGTTGTAGTCTTCTTTGCTAGTAGGAGAACTCATGGGCTGAGCCGGCAGCTGTGCTGGATAACAGCTCCTCCCACTGGATGAGGAGGGCAGTGGCCAAACAAGCTTCAAACAAGCTTCTTTTGATCCACTGATTAAAACGTGGTGAAAGCAGTTTTATTGTTATATAATTAACAAACAATAAAAATTGATGTTTTTCATCTTGGGTCTTAAAGGCTTGAAGATAAACAAACAGCCATCTGGTTGAAAAGCAACAAAGTCCACATGGAAGAAGCACATCAGCCTGTGTGATCATGAGGTGTTGGTGGGATGAGCATCAGGCATCTCTAAGACCCAGAACAAAATCATACCCAATTTGAAGGGAGGGGGGTTCAGGCATGGAGTAAGACCCAAAGCCTACCTGTAGACGATTGAACATCCCCTCAAAGAAGGGTCACAAGAAAGGTACAAGCCAGTGAGGGTGCAGTATAGCACCAATGAAACGCACAACTTTTCTCTAGTTCTTTAATGATTCCTTCCCCCCAGTATCATAACCTTATTTCTAATTTGCGAATCAGATTAGACCAGAACATGCACACTGCTACACAGGTAAGTTAATCCAGCATAGAAAAACCCCTCAGAACCAACAATGAGACTAGAGATACCAGGAGAACTAGGGGAAGGCTGGGGGAGAAAGGGGGAATTGATCACAAGGATCAACATCCCCCTCCCAGGGAGATAAACAAGAGAAAAGTTGATCAAGAGGGACATAGGATGATATAAGATATAAAAATAATAATCTATAATTTATCAAGTGTTCATGAGAGAGGGCAGGTAGGTGAGGAAGGGGGAAAAATAAGGACCTGATACCAAGGGCTCAAGTAGAAAGAAAATACTTTGAAAATGATGATGGTGACATATATTCAAATATGCTTGGCACATCGGATGAACGTGTGGATTGTGATAAGTGATTTAAGAGCCCCCAATAAAGGTACTTAATAAAAAATAATAGTAATTCATGCTTTTGAAATATATATGAAGGAATTTCCAAAAGTTTATGGAATATTTATAATCCATTTTCTATGAACTTATTGAAGCCTTGTGTACATTTCAATGGCCTTCAGTGTCCAGTGTGATCCAGCGTTTCAGTGTCCAGAGATAACCATGCAACTGTCATGATTATCTTATTTCAGAACATTTTCATCAACCCTCAAAGAAACCTCTTCCAAGCTCCACCTCTCCCAAGTCCCAACTCCCAGCCCTAGGAATGAATCTATATTCACTGTCTATAAAGTTGCCTATTCTGGACATTTCATGTTAATGGTATCATGCTTCCCATTTTTTATTATTTCTCTATAGTTCTGGAAATGAACATACCTTCCAAGGACAATGATAATGCAATCCTGTGTAAACTTCAAGTTGAAGTTAGAACTTCAAGTTAGAAAGGATATGACTGCAACATGTTTGACAATACATATAGTTTTTACACTATTCTCTGTGTACAGAAGAAAGAATGTACTTTTAGAACCTGTTATCTATGTTTTAGTAACAGTGATTTTATATTCTTTCTAAAACCACTTTGACACTTAATCCAGTTATTTGTGTCCCTGTGAGCCATTGACTTAGGACAATTTGTTATACATGTTGCTCTTTTAGTTAGGTTCCAACTCATAGAGACCCTTATGGACAACAGAAAGAAACTCCACCCAGTCCTGCAGCCTCATCACAATTGTTTTTATAGTTAATCCCATTGTTGTAGCCACTGAGTCAAACTATCTCTTTGAGCACCTTCGCCTTTTCCCTGCCTCTCCGCTTTACCAAGCAAGATGTGCTCCTACAGGGACTGACCTCTTCTTAAAATATGTCCAAAGTAGGTGAGATGAAGTCTTCCATCTTTGTCTATAATGATTATTCTATTAGTACTTCTTCTAAAACAGATTTATTGATTTTTCAGTAGGCCATGGTATTTTCAATATTCCTTACAGCATCAGAGTTCAAATGCAATGATTTTTCTTTGGTCATTTTTATACAATGTTCAATTTTCACTTGCATATCAGGTAATGGAAAGTATCGAGTCATCAGGCAAAGTAGTCCTTAGTCCTCAAAGTAGTATCCTTGCTTTTCAACACTTTACTATTATTTTTAAATATCTTATTGAGAGCTCTTACAACTCTTGTAACAATCCATACTTCAGTTGTATCAAGCACATTTGAACATATTTCCTTCATTATTTTATACATTTATTTTCTTCTTTTAAATTAATTTTATTCTTTAAAATCATTTCATTGGGAGTTCACACAACTTTTATCATAATCCATCCATCCATCCATTGTGTCAATCACATTTGTACATTTGTTGCCCTCATCATTCTCAAAACATTCTCTTTCTACTTGAGCTGAGCCCTTGGTATCAGCTTCTCATTTTTCCCTCCCTTCCCGCCTCCCCTCTCTCATGAACCCTGGATAATTTATAAATTATTATTATTTTGTAATGTCTTACACTGTCCAATGTCTCTTTCCACCCACTTTTCTGCTTGTCCACCCAGCAGAGAAGAGATTATATGTAGGACCTTGTAATCAGTTCCCCCTTTTTACTCCAACTTCCCTTCACCCTGGTCCTGAAGGGATCATCTATCCTGGATTCCCTGTGTCTACAATTCCTATCTGCATCACTGTACATTCTCTGGTCTAGCAGGATTTGTCAGATAGAATTAAGATCATGATAGTGGGGAGGAGGAAGTATTTAAAAACTAGTGTAAAGTTGTATGTTTCATCAGTGCTACACTGCACCCTGACTGACTCGTTTCCTCCCCCAAACCCTTCTGTAAGGGAATGTCCACACACCTACAGATGGGCTTTGGGTCCACACCCCACACTCCCCCTCATTCATAGTGATATAATTTTTTTGTTCTTTGATACCTGATCCCTTTGACACCTTGTGATCACACAGGCTGGTGTGTGTCTTCCATGTGGGCTTTGCTGCTTCTCAGCTAGATGACTGTTCATCTTCAAGCCTTTAAGACCCCAGGTGCAATATCTTTTGATAGCTGGACACCATCAGCTTTCTTCACCACACTTGCTTCTTTATCCGCTTTGTCTTTAGCTATCATGTCAAGAAGGTGAGTATCATAGAATGCAAGTTTAATAGAATACAGTTTTCATTCATTGAAGGAGTAATTCAGTAGAGGCCCAATATCTATCTGCTATCTTTACACTATAACTATAAATATATATACATGGGTCCATTTCCGCATCATCATATATAAATATATTTACATATGTACATACCTGCATTTAGACCACTACAAATATCCTTTGGCTTCTAGTTCTTTCCTCTATTTCCTTTTACTTCCCTCTTGTCCCGCTGGCATGTTCAGTCTTCACTTGGGTTTCAGTAATTCCTCTTGCTTACATTGCCCTTTATCAAGCCCTACCAGGCCTCTTACCCCCTCCTCACCACTGACTTTGGATCACATCAACACTTTAAAGAGGCCTTGTACAGCATATATGCCTAATGCAAAACAGCGTGCAGTGCAGTGTTTGATCTCTTGACGCCTCCTACCAGGAGCATTGATTGTAGCTCCAAAGAAGACAAAACCCATGAAAACTTCTTTTCTGTGTTTATGATGCTGCTGCTTATTGATCCCATTGTGAAGATTTTCGTTTTCTCTACACTGACTTGTGATCCATACTGAAGGCCGAAATCCTTAGTCTTCATCAGCAAGAGCTTCTAGTCCTCCTCGCTTTAAACAAGCAACACTGTATATTCTGCATATTGCAGCTTGTTCATAAGCCCTCCACACCTGATGTTCCATTCTTCTTCATATAATCCAGATTCTCTGGTTATTTTCTCAACACAGAGAGAAAGAAACCAAGAGGATACCACCCGGGTGTACAATTTTCCTGATTACAAATCATGAAGTAGTTCCATGTTTGTTCCCTGAACTGCCTTGTATTTCACATATAGTTTCAGCATAAACACAATGAAGTGCTCTGGAATGCATAGTCTTCACAAGGCTATCCATAGTTTGTTATGGTACACACAGTTGAAGGCCTTTGCATAATCAATGAAAACCAGGAAACAGCATTCTGTGTACAATGAATGAGTACAATATCAGTGATGACTGTGTAATAGAAAATCAACTTTCATATGCAAGTTCATGTTAAAATTGAAGAAGATTGAAACAAGTCCACAAGAACTGAAAAATGATTATCAGTGTATCCCATCTGAATTTCAAGAACATCTCAAGAGGGTATTTGATACATTAAACACTACTGAGATAAGTCCTGATGGATGTTGTCAGGAACATCATTCATGAAGAAAGCAAAGAAGGAAAAAGAAAGACATAAACAAGTGACCATCTAGCTCAGAAACAACAAAGCTCACATGGAAGAAGCACACCATCCTGTGTGACCACTAGGTGTTGACAGGGTCTGGAATCAGACACCAAAGAACAAAAAAATCATATCATTGTGTGCTCACTTACCCAACAAAATTGCTGAAGACAGATGTATGCATAGCCAAATGTGGTGAAGAAAGCTGATGATACTTGGCAATCAAAAGTTATAGCACGTGAGGCCTTAAAGGCTTGAAAGTAAACAAGCAGCCATCTAACTGAGAAGCAACAAAGCTCATGTGCAAGAAAAATACCAGTGTGTGTGACCACAAAGTGTCAAAGGGATCAGGTATCAGGCTTCAGTTCAAATCTCAGTCTCCTCAATCATTATTCTACAATAAAAGTTACTTAATTTTTCTGTACTTTTCTCAACTGTAGAGTGAATTTAATAAAAATATCCCCTACTCCCAGCAGAGGGCAGTGATGCTTTCCCCCCCAAAATAAAAATATCCATCAAAAAACCTGCTTAAGGTAAATGTGTGTTAGGTGCCATCAATTTTACTTTAACCCATCTATGTTAAATATGGGTTTTTTTATAGTTTTTTTTTTTTTTTAGGCATCACTGCCCTGGTTTTTTTTTTAAGAAATATGGTTATATATATACATATATAATGTAAATTAAAACCCAGTTGCTGTGAAATGCTGTCAACTTGTTTCAGACTCATAGGGACTCTATGTGTAACAGAGCAAAACAGCACCCAATGCTAAGCCATTCTCCAGTTTTTGTTCTGTTGAAGTCCATCCTTACAGCCACTGTGTCAGTTCATCTAGCCAAGGGTCTTCCTCGTTTTCACTGCTTCTCTACATTACCAAGCATGGCATCCTTTTCTAGGAACTGATCTGTCCTAATAACACATCCAAAGAACATGAGATGACTTCTCACCATCTTTGTTTTTTTTTAAGTATCATCAATTCATTGTGCCAAGCACATTTGTATGTTTGTTGCCATCATCATTTTCAAAACATTTTCTCTTTGCTTGAGCTCTTGGAATCTGCTTTTCATTTCCCCCCTCCCTTTCCCACCCACCCTACCTCATGAACCCTTGAAAATCTATAAAGTGTTATTATTTTTTATGTCTGACACTGACCGATGTCTCCCTTCACCCACCTTTCTGTTGTCCATTCCCCTGGGAGGGGGTTATATTAGATCATTGTGATTGGTTCTTCCTTTCTACCCACACCTTCCCCTTCCCCTCCTCTTATGACTACTCTTAATATTGATCCTGGGATGTTTATCTGTCTTGAACTCCCTGTGTTTCCAGCTCTTATCTGTACCCATGTACATACTCTGGTCTAGCCAGATTTGTAAGGTATAATTGGGGTCATGGATCCAAAGACTCTTTCTACCCATGATAGGTATAATTGGAGGAGGAAGCATTAAAGAACTAGGGGAAAATTCTATGTTTCATCAGTGCTATGCTACACCCTGACTGGCTTGTCTCCTCCCTGCCACCCTAATATAAGGGGATGTCCAGTTGCCTACAGATAGGATTTGGGTCTCCACTTAACACTCCTCCTCATTCACAATGATATGCTTTTTTATTCTTTGATACCTAGTACTTGATCCTATTGCCACCTTGTAATCACACAGGCTGGTGTGCCTCTTTCATGTAGGCTTTGTTGCTTCTTGTTAGATGGCTGCTTGTTTATTTCAAGCCTTTAAGATCCCAGATACTATATCTTTGATAGTTGGGCACCATCAGTTTTCTTCAACACATTTGATTATGCTCTTACTTTGTCTTCAGCAATGTTGTCAGGAAGGTATCATGGAATGCCAGTATGGCAGTCACCTAATCTGGTGTTAGTTTGAGGAGTAAGAGTGCAGGGATGGAAGCTAGCCTGTCAATCTGGAGATAGTCATTGAGGTCTCTGTATGGGCATGGCCTTCTCCTGAGAATTCTGGGAAATGTGGTAATTCCTTCTTGGAGGTGGGATACACTATCTCTTTTGGTTCACTTCCATGGAGAATTTCTACTGACAGCACACGCTGCCTGAGAGAATCTACTGACAAGGCTGGCTCCCTGTGAGACTTCAATGAGGAGAAGTCACATAGACCTACCCTGATGCAGTAAGAAACCTGGACCTAGAGAAGTCATGCGGAGACTCCTGAGATGCCTACAACAACACTGGATCCAAAGACTTTCTTTCTACCCACTGGCTTGTTATTGTTCTGCATTTGGCATCATTGCATGTGTTTCATGAGTCTGCAGAGGACTTGTAGATTGCTGTTAGACTTAAGGGCTAATATTGGACTCATAGACTTGATCTGGACTGGCCTGGGATGTTTTCTTATTGTACAATTACCCTTTATATAAAACTCTTATATACATATATATATGTATACATGTTTATGAATTCGTTTCTTTAGTCTACCTGTACCAATACAGTCAGTTTAATAGAACAAACTTTTCTTGAATTGAGGGAGCACTTGAGTAGAGAATCAATGTCCATGTGCTATCTTAATACTAAAACTAAAAATATATGTACATAGGTCTATTTCCCCATTGTCATATATAAATACATTAACATATATACATGCCTGCATTTAGACCTCTATAAATGCCCTTTGCCTCCTAGTTCTTTCTTCTATTTCCATTTACTTTCCTCTTATCCCACTCTCATATTCTGTCTCCATTTGGGTTTCACTAATTCCTCTTGGTTACATTGCCGTTGATCAAACCCACTAGGCCTCCTACAACATTGACGCCATTGATCTTGGATCACTTGCTGATCCATTGTTCCAGGGTTTGTTAACACCCACTTCCTTTTCCCTGCCAGGGTCCCCTTATTTTGTGCACCCACCCTCCAAAGCCACTGGTCCTATTGTTTTCTCCTTCGGATTGTTTATCCCGCCTATATTACCTAGATAGATCCGCAGAGACAATAATATGCACAAAAATAAGAAAGAAAAACAAAGCAGCAAAAGAAAACAAAATAACAAAAACAAAAGACAAGAAAAGATAGCCTATAAATAGTTCAAGGTCATCTTATTGACCTTTAGGAGTGTTTTTCAGTCAAGTCAGATAAGGTGCCATGCCCTTGGCCCACAAGGAATTTTTGGTATTCCCTGGGGACTTTGTTGCTGTGTTCCCCTTGCTAGTCTGTTGCACACCCTTCGTGTTTCACCTCAGCGTGGTGAGGTCAGATTGAGCACAGTCCACGCACTGTCTCTCCAGTCTTGTCCCCCATAGCACTATGGGTCAGTGAGGGACGTCATGTCTTGTGGTGGGTGGGCCCTATAGTCCTCTTTGTGTCTTGGTGACTCTGAGCAGGATTATCGTCCTCAGGGCTGCGTGGGCCAGGATGTGTTCCACTTTCTCTCCCTCCCTCTTCGTTTGCTCTTGTGTGCTCTGGTCTGATGTGTCCCTCTCCCTGAACTGTACCTTCAGTGCTGTCCTCTGCAGTCAATTCTTTTTGGGAGAGGGGAGGTCTATCCACATCATCTTTGCTTCTAAGGAGCATGCTGCCCATACTTTTTCCAAGACTGATTTGTTTGTTCTTTTGGCATTCCATGGTACACTCAATATTCTTTGCCAGCATCACAATGTAAAGGTATTAGTTTTTCCTCAATCTTCTTTATGCATTGTCCAACTTTCCATGGATATGAGGTGATTGAAAATACCAGGGTTTAGATCAGGATGACACTCTTGTTTTTTAAACATTTTTTGCACAATGGTAACTTATTAATATGACAATCTGATTTATAAATCTTTACACATTTCAAGGAAAACGAGTATCAAAAACTACTTCAATAGGCAAAATTCAAATTTATAACAAGAAAAATAAACACTGGATTTTCATTTTGGACCATGTGGTTCTTGCTACACTGCCTTGAATTTTCTATTCAAAGTCTAAAATGTAGGTAACACCCTAAAAATGCTACACTTAGCAGAACATCGGTTTCCATCATCTCGCTTGTGCAGAAGCATTTCCCCTGGATCCGCAGCGCACCTTTGCAAGACAGAAGCAGAATCTGGTCAATTGGCGACGGGCCTTCTGCAGCTCTTCAATGGGTTTCCCTTGTTGGTTGATTGTTATTAGCTTTTGAGGTACGGTAGGATCCACAGTTTCCCGCGATTCTGGGTTATTTTTTCTATTAGTGATCACATCGGATTTTTGAAGACAATAGACAGCAAAAGACGAGGCTCCACTTGCCGTGACAGTTATAATCAGGGCCAAAAGAATAGTTCTTCTTTTTCATCAGGAGTCAAAAAAAAAAGCTTATGATGACTTCACTGTGGCATGGCAAACCTGGGGACTTGCCAAGACGGGTTCCTCACTTCGGGGCGTGGCAGGCAGGTCAAGCTGTGAACGCAGGGTCATTTTTCAAACTTTTAAAGAGGTCTCGTACAGCAGATATTCCAACACAGTGCATCAGTTTTCTCTTGATTGCTGCTTCCATGAACATTAATTGTGGAGCTGAGCAAGAAGAAATCCTTTGCAACTTCATCTTTTTTCTGTTTTATCACTGGAATATTCAATGTAGTAGAGCCGTGAAAAACATAATCTCTGAAATCAAACGGATGTTGCCAATTGGTCCAGAGGTGAGGGTTTTTGTTTTCTTTTCATTGAGTGATAAGCCATATTGAAGACAAATTATCGCTTTGCAGCAGCAAGTGCTTCAAATCTTCACTTTGAGCAAGCAAAGTTCTGTCATCTCTGTAATGCAGCTTGTTAATAAGCTTTTTCCAGTCACGTTGACATGTGTTTCACATAGCCCAGCTTCTTGGATTACTTGCTAAGGAAATTGATTGAATAAGTGTGGTGATGGTATACACCCTGATACACACCTTCCATAAATGCAAAATAATAGGTCATTTTTGGTGTGGATGTGCAAAGAGCATAGACTAATGGGGATATTGATGGATTCATCAGCCAGAAACACTGGTTAAATTTCCTCTTATTCAATTATTCTTTATATAGCAATGAACAAGCACTTGTCTCCTCCAACTCACGTTTCTATGTATATTATGTGGCATGTAAAATACAAGAATAATGTGCATGACGAAATCAACAAAGTTTATGCAAAATATTTTGTATTACAGCTTCTAGGTTAGGACATAAATATTCTCTATTACTCAATTCCTCTCCAGATGTCAGTGTATTTTTTATCAATGTTGGCTTAAAAGTGTTCTTCCTGTTTCCTGTGGCAGGGTTTCCCCGGTGACTTTGGAGACAGAGGTCCTGCTGGTCCTGATGGCAGTCCTGTGAGTACAGTGCATAAAGCATCCCCCAGACACCATTACAACAGTGCTTGTCATGCTCATCATGTGCTGGGAACCAACACTGCTAACCCACTTTGAATGGCTGCGCAAACACAATCTGTTACTTTTCAATATTAGCAGTAAGCTAAGCATTTCTTGTCGGGATTCTCTGGTGAGAGGCAAGCATCGAATGAATTATGTTCATGACAATAAATGTGGCACATTCAGTAAGATATCAGAATTATAGGATCACAAGTTTGCCTTGTTTGTTTGGGGGGAAATAAGTATATATTCCATGTACATGAAAATAATAACAAGCCTCTTGTGAAAAATGGAACACTTGGTGATTGCTCTTCTGGACTGAGACTTGTCACTTGATTTTCTAAATTTTTAGCATTTTACAAAGAAGGTGTCTGTTTGGTGACTGTTCTGGTGTCACTCTTCAGGTTAGGGGAAATATTACCATTTGTAAAGGCCCTTAATCGTGTTTTCAAATGCTTTGCTGAATCACTAGATTTGATGTCATGTAGACATGCTTACCCTCTCCCCCGCCCCCATAGTCCTCATAGCACATCCAGTCCCTTTCCACTTACCTCCATGCCCTGCCCACCTTCTCTCTGTAAGATTGAAGCCGAACTATATTCAACCACAACATCCATGTGGACTAAATCAGAAATAGTTCCATAGAGAAATCACTCTGATTTATGTTTTCAATTATGTACTTATAGTATTCTTTCCCTTCTGAATAAAATGAGCTAATTCAGTGAAATTAGACAAGGTTTTATTTGCTATTAGGCACAGCAGATAAAGGTAAAGCAGATTTCCAAAGGAGTTTTTCAAAATGTACATGATATGGAATGTTTGCTATTCTTTTCTTGCCCGTGATTCAGAGGGGGTTGCTATTCTAAGCATAATAAAGTAAGTGTCATTTAGTTTTCTATTTAATGCCATTCATGGATTTGACCACCAAATGTGAGGCCATTTAATGTTTTTGTCAGTTAAATATACATGAAGTCTGGCCAGGTTGGACTTGTACAATGTTGAACCTTCTCTTTTGAAATATGTTTTTTATTTAAAACATAATACAATATTTCATGAGGAGTTTTTTGGAGTAGAATAGGAATTCTCTTAAAGACTATTTATAATGGGAAAAAGTTCAACAGACCTATCAAATTAATATTGATAACTAAAATTCCTATACTTGCCTAAATAAGTTTGTAACAATATGGATAATGCCTTATGTTGATATAATACTTGGTACAGCATTTAAATCTCTTGTACATATGCTATAATTTCCTGGCAATCTTTATCACCACGGAGAATGTAAATGGTGTACTTCAAAAGAGTTGGCAGTATTTTTGTCAGTTTGAAAATGTTCTAACTCTATATGCTGACCACTTGTCTTCTCATGTAATATTTATGGCTAATTGAGTCTAGAATATTGATTATGAATGACACTTTCTCCCTGTATTTCACATATCAGAAGAGTATAGAGAAATGTATATCCTTGGCTCAACAGCAGACTTAGCATCCAAAACAGGGAGCCCAGGGCATTGATTAGTACAAACTGCTGACTGACTCACTTCTGAAAAGTTTTGAAATTGGATGTCATGGAAAGTGAAATTTGATATATTTGATATATTCTATGCTAGGAAATTTTATCTTCCTCTTCAGAGAATATTCTCAGTGGATGCGACTCCCTAAGGTGTTTCAGAGTCATATGTAACAACTTGCACATTTCTTTTACACAGGGACTTGTAGGCAGCATTGGCCCTCCTGGATTTCCTGGACTTAGAGTGAGTATACCTAAATAGAATTATTCATATGGAATATTGGATTGTGCCATGTTCAGTTATGTGTTTAAAGTTTTAGAAGAGGACGTTTTAATGCCATTGTAAGATACTAACTTTGCTCAAATGTATTTTCAACTAGATACATAATATTATGGGTTAAGAAATTAGTAATCATTTACAAAAGCCAACTAAAGCAATATATTTATTTATATATTGTCCATGTACTTAAATAATTTATGCCTTTGTCATTAAAAGTACCTTAATCGAGCTGCATACCCTTTAAAAGTATATGAGATCATTTGAGATCAAAGAGCAACATTTACTCCAGGACAAAATGCAAGAGGCTAGGAATGAAGAATGAGTGGAATGTATGAATTATTGAATAAAGCTGTTCTATAAACCTTTCAGCAGATTCACAGCAAAAATAATTTTTAAAAAACCAGTATATGACATAAGGGAAAAAAGATTTAAAATCATAAAAGTATATGACCCTTACAGATAGTTATAAAAAAAACTGTATAGTGCTTCCAGAGTTTGTCTATGAAATCAGACTGATAGACCATTAAGATACCTATCCTGGACAAATGTAGGAGATAGACTTCACAATGTTATTACATGTTCTAATATCAAATTTATTTTATTAAAAGAAAAAATGGTTATGTTATTCATCTACTTAATCAAATTTCAAACAGTGGATTCACTTCTCCATTCCACTGGAGTTTCTGACACAGGCAACACACAGCTTGTTATTACGGAGGCTGTCACAAAGGATTCATGATATGGAGCTTTGTAATGATCAAGGACACAGTTTAGAATTTTTTGCTGGAAAGAACAGACTGCTACTTCTCCTATAGCTTCCTAAATATTGATTTCTCTCAACCAAGCTTATAGTTAATGATGGGGCATGAATTATAAATATTTTAATCTTTGTATAAATCTAGAGTCATATGCTTTAGTATTCAGTGGAACGATTGATATACTTTTACTAAATTTAATAATAATAATAGAATCTTAGTACCAACATACTTATATTCAAATAAAAGTAGAACATGACTAGAAGCAGAGGAACATTTTTCCTTAAATAATGTTTCCTTTAAAAATATGGAGAACTTGATTTAACATATAAAGTGTCCATTTAAGACTCTAGAGCAGTGGTTCTCAACCTTCCTAATACCATCATCCTTTATTACAGTTTCTCATTTTGTGATGACCCCCCCGACCATAAAATTATTATTGTTGCTACTTTGTAGCTATAATTTTGCTACTATTATGAGTCATAATGTAAGGATATGCTGTTTAGGATGTAATTTCTTTTTTTTGGGGGGGGGGTGGGCATCACTGCTCTCCGGTGGTGGGAGTAGGAGGCCCAGCCCCACTGCTGGAATTGAACCTCCGTCCCAATGGACCGCAGTCCCGCGCACAACCACTACACCACCGGGGCTCAGCCCAGGATGTAATTTCATTGTTACAGATTGAACATAAACAATAGTGACTAATCACAAAAACAATATGTACTTCTATATTGTGAAAAAATTATTTCTAATGACAAATAAATGGAATTTTTGCCTTGAAGACATTATAGCATGAGTAACAGTCTTCACACTGGACACTCATATAATGAACGTGTCTGCATGTGTATGGACCAGCTTGGTGACAGATAGAGGAGTGGTGCCCCAGTTCCTAAGACCATCAGAAACATGTGTTTTCTGAGGCAACCATTGTGAAAGGGTCTTTCAACCCCCAAAGAGGTCATAACCCATTGGTTGAGAACTGCTGCTCTAGAGCTTTATAGCATAAATTACTGCCACCGCACTTTTAGTTTAAATTTGGATACAGATTTCCTATTCCATTTCTTGCTTCCACCATTAGCTACTCCAAGGCACAAAGTGACAACTTGGTCAAAGAAATAATGAGATTCAATTAACTGAACTTGGATGAAAACAGACTCAGCTAACAAGTTTTAGCTTATCATATTTGGAAGACAAGAGTATGATGCTTAGGGTCAGAGGACCTGGGTGAGGCAAAGGTATTGACATTTTTATCTACATGTGGTAGCTGTAGTAGTAGCAGCTCATGTCTAGTCATGTCTATGTGATATTACAAGTGTTTTTTATCTAATTCCCAGAATGACCCAAGACAACTTAGCTCTAAGAGTTTGAACCCAGAGTTCAAATTCAAATCACTGTACTATACCAACTGAAAAAAAATGTATACCTTAAAATGTTTACTATCTTTCTTAGATGATTTATCTAGGCTTTTGTAGAAACTGTGTACACGTGATTTTCATTTATCCCAAAGGATGGCATTTCCCTTAGAATCTAATGTAGATAGTAGACTTGTAGATAATTCTAGGGTTAAACTTATAGACAGTGAAGAATGCAAGTGAAGGAAACTAGACTCCAAAAGACTCTTCCTAATACTTCATGTAATCCATCAGCATGGTTTCTTCTCCTATTCTTAAAATAGTGCAATTATTATTACCTCCATTCATTTTAAAAATCAGAACCATGTGAGTAACTATTATGTATCAAATGAAACCAATCCAAACCCAGAGCATTTATCCCAACACACAGATACCTCATGCAATGCAGAACTGCTCCATAGTTTCCTGTCTATAATTTTCATAGAAGCACATCTCTAGGCCTTTCAAAATTTCACTAGAGCATGGGGTGCTCTCAAGTTGACAACAGGGAGGTTACTGGTCAAGGGCAAGCCATTTGCTGTGTCAGACAGTGGTGCACAACTCATAAGAGCCAGTCAAGACTCCTGTTCAGGGCAATATTATACAGCTCAGTAGCAGAAATAAGCAATGTGAGAGCATTATGCCTGTGAATCGAACGTAATGAAAAGCCACTGAGAGAGGAACAATTTATATCATCTCTAAGAATTAGAGTAGGCTCCCTCAAAGAGATTCTTGTAAGTTACATGTTGAAAATGGTTGTTTGGCAGAAGAATGCTGTGAGCAGATGCACAGAAGAGGGGGATGTGATGTTTAGGAAATGGAAAGATGAGTAATTGGATGGTAGTCCACGGATTATGAGGGGATGGGAACACAACGCAAGAAGATGCAGAACTAAAAGTAATTGTGGAAGAAGATGAAGAGCTTTGTATTTCATCGTACGTGGTTGGCTTTCCTGGAACTGAAGCCCCTGCAGTCTTGCCTGTGCTCCTTTCCAGCAGATCCAGTCTCAGACAAGAGATGGCATTGCTCTCGCTACAGTTGGTTGTTGTTTGGGCAGCTGCCCTAGAGACTGTGATCATTGCCTCCATATGTGGATGGGTATGGTGAGGAAGCCAAGTGCAGAGCTCACTGTCTTTTTCTCGGACACTCTTATTGACCTAATTGGCCTTATGACTTGGCCAGTGGTTGCATTTTTATAGAGACAGTCTATTCGTGGGCTCTGTGTCTTGAACCGCTTTGCCTCCAAGTTCTCTGTGACTTAGAGCTGTTACTGATAGGCTCTTCTGCCTCTGGAGCTAGAGCTCAGACATCCTCTGCTAAGCCACCATGTTTGAAGCCTGCCTTCTCTCTGATCCATCTTCTCATGCTTTGGGAGTGTGTAGGTAGGGAATGCTGAAAGGATTTAAGGTGACTTTTGAAGAAGTGGAAACTGTGTTGGTCTATTAGGGCTCAATTTCAGGAGGCTGTGATTTTTTTCAGGAAGCTATTTCCCACACAACTTGTGGCATGTCACAAAACTCTTGATGTTTCTTAGAAATGTCCATAGACAAACCATTCACTTTTTATTTTTTTATTCCTTCTTTGCAATGTATGCTTTGTTCATATCTACTTTTACTGTTTTGTGATTTTTCTTGAGGAATCACTAAAATTTAAAAGAAGATATAATGTGTGCAAGACACATTCATTTGAAGATGGCAGTTTATGCACAGTGATATGTCAGTTGGTATTCACTGAAATAAGAGTTAAGAATATAATTTTATCTATGAGGAAAACAGCATAACACAAGGAAAAATTATTTTCATGTAGGGTAACTTTTTCTGTACTTATATGGTTCATTACCATATCATTTTCAGACAGATACTTATTGTATTTTTGAGTTTTTAAGCTATGAACTTTGAAGCATACTGAACTGTGGATAAACTGAACACTGTAATTATAAGAATAATTATTTCCTATTGACAGAACTAAGAATTACAAGCAGTGATGTATTAATATTACATATCTATTAAGTTGGAAAGTATTACCCTTCACCTCTCACAGTCCCATATATTTCAGGATTAAACATGTTGGAAATATTTATCTTAGTTATACCTCACAGACATTAGGACTCATCCAGAAAGAAGGATGTCATATTTTCCATTCTGAAGTTTGCATGTAAATGTCTATTAGAAATACTCTGCTGTGTTGGGAGATGGAGTTCTAAAAGTCAATGTTTTAAATTTATTTTTAAATTCAATCCTTTCTATTTATTCATGTTAACTATTTATTCTGTACTTGTTTATTTCAAAATGATGATGCGTCTGCAGTTTTGGGAGGTCTTAGACATTTAAAACATAATGAATAAACATATTTTGATCTCACAGAACGTTCAAAGTAGAAACAAAAGTACAGTGTAGTGTACTGTGTCAGGGATAGAGGGGCATGCCAGCAGGGCAGCTATTTTCAAAGGCGTGGAGCAAAGGCTGACAGAGAGCCAGTTTGATCTGAGGAAGAGACTCATGAGGGGGGTAGAGAAAATGAAGGAAGATGAGACCACACTGGGTAGTGATGTCTGGAAGTAGGGTTTGGGATGCTATTCTAAGAAATTTGGATTCTAAGTAAAAGGGTTGGAGAACCATCAGAGATTATTAAAAGCAATAATTTCAACATGTCAAAAATACAATGTTTAAAAATCCCTTAACATTTGGACATCATAAAAAGGAAGATTGACCCAAGATGGTCTTAGAGGATAAAAGGAGAGATGACATATGAAAATAGCTGATTTAAGACTTGTGCTTGGAAGAGACTATCATTATAGTTCTGTCTTGAGGAATCTTGCTTTAGATCATTGAACTGAGAAGATTGACAATAGAGATGATGTTTTTTTTTGTCTTTGTCTTTAAAATCGCAATGCTAATTCAGTGTCTGCTCTACATTATATTCAATAAGTGTTAAATGATGGAAGAATGAGGAGCTCCCTGAGTGAAATGTTTGTGTTTTCCTATTCAGTTTACCCTTCTAATTAGAGGAAATGGTCTAAGTTTTTAAAGTTTAGATCAAGAAATCAAATGATTAGAATGCCTAAGACATAGTAGCTTTTCAAATATATTTACTGACTAAAATGGTGAAAGAAAAATCCAGCATGACAAGATGTTTAGGGAACATTTCCTGGGTGCATGACACTGGTGCACACGCTTTGTCTTTAAGATGTTCTCTTGTGGAGGAGTGAGGACACGTGCAATGGCATGGACAGCCTCCTGGGAGGGAAGGGGTCTCCTTGTGGACTAGAGCAGCAGTAGAAGCCATCCAGAAAGAAGACCATGGGGCTCAGATTTGAAAGTTGTTCTGATTTATAAATGTGAAGAGGAAAAGAAGAGCAGAATAGCAAAGCCTTCAGGGAGCCGTGGGGAGATGACTGGGGTGACATAATGAATTAACCTTATCACTGTGTCTTTCCATCCTAGTGGATGCTTAATATGCTTTTCTATCTTACTGCTTTCCAGGGCAGTGTTGGGCTTGTAGGATCAATTGGACCTTCTGGAATTCCTGGCCCAATGGTATGATTCTATTTGAAAAATTAGTATATACCCATAGTGTATTTATGCTGTCACAAAACATCACTTTTTTTTTTTTCCATTTAGGGTCTCTCAGGGAATAAGGGGCTACCTGGAATCAAAGGTGATAAGGTGATTTAAATGTTTACATTACCATAGAGATTGTTTCTTATCACATTTTTCTCCTAAGTCAAAATAATTAATAAAATATTTTGTTTATATTTACTAGGTCTAATTGGTCTTATCAATTTTATATTAAATATTCTCAGGAGTAGGAAAAACAGATTATTTAACAATGAATATTTATTATAATATTGCTGTTTGCTGTGCATAAAGTATCTTTGTCTGGATTTGTACTAGGGTGAACAAGGCATTGCAGGAGAGCCAGGAGAATCGGGGTATCCTGGAGACAAGGTAACTTTTCTACCATTAATTCGATTTGGTACAGGAAAAGCAGAGAATGTGTAGTGTTGTCGAAAGAAACAGTATTCATTATTTTAACCACGTATTTTGTTAGAGTGTTATGACAATATGGTTTATATGTGTTGTTTAAAGCAATTTTCTAACATCTTTGAACACTTATGTGAACATTGACTACTTTATGAATAAAGACATGGCTGCCTTTCATGGTCTAATAGCTGTTCTGCTGCACTCTGTTCTGCTTGTAGGGAGTGGTCGGCTTGCCGGGACCGCCAGGAATGAGAGGGAAGCCGGGCTCTTCGGTAGGTGTGACCTTCTACTCTGTTCTTCCCGATGAACTGAGTGCAGGCTGCCGCCTGAGTTTAGAGAGTTGATGGTGTTCATAGGATATTAGAAAGAGAATTTAAGTCTCCCCGCGGGGTATTTTCACTGATCTGCTCTCACTATTACTTAGTCCTCAAGCATGGAGCTCACATTTCATAGACGTCTGAAGCTCACCTCGCAAGTCCTATCGCCTCCTCTCAAGTCAGAGTCAAGTGCATGGGAATTCTAGCTAGCTAGATTGTGTTATTATTTCCTTAGATTGTTTATAGGTTATTTAATGAAATAGCATGCATTAATCCAAGAATTTAAAATACTTTAAATAATATTTTCCAAATATCTTTGTCTGAATTGAAAATTCAGAGGGAAAAATATCACTCTTGCTTTCATCGATAATCATTGTACACAAATTAATTGGAAAATATACCACGAACATAAAAAACCAAAAACCAAGAGAATTCGAGTCTTGGTGACCCTATAGGACAGGGTAGAATTGCACTTGTGCATATCTAAGACTGTAAATATTGGGGGCAGTAAATAATCACAGTTTTTTAAATTTTGTATTATTATTAAGTCATTTTATTGGGGGCTCCTGCAACTCTTATCACAATCCACACATACATCCAGGTCAAGCACTTTTGTGCATCTGTTTCCCTCACCATTCTTGAAACACTTGCTTTCTACTTGAGCCCCTGCTATCTGCTTCTCATTTTTCTCCTCCCTCCCCACTCCCCTTCTCCCATGAACACTTGATACTTTATGAGGTTTTATCTTACACTGTCCAATGCCTCCCTTCAACCACTTCTCTGTCTGTCCCCCAGGGAGGAGGCTATATGTAGATCCTTGCAATCTGTTCTCCCTTTCTACCCCACCTTCCCTCCACCCTCCCATCATTGCCCTTGTCGCCACTGGTCCTCAGGGGTTCTTCTGTCTTGGATCCCCTGTGTTTCCAGTTTCTAGCTGTACTAGTGGACATTCTGTGATTCAGCCAGATTTCTAAGGTAAACTTTGGAACTTCATAGTCTGGAGGGGCATATAAGAGCTAGAGGAATTTTGCAAGTTTCATTGTTGCTACACTGCACCAATGACTGCCTGCCTGACTGCCTTGTCCCCTCACTGAGAGGCTTCTGTGAGAGAATGCCCAGTTGCCTACAGATGAGCTTTGGGTCCCCACTCTGCACTCTCCCTCATTCACAATGATAGGATTTTTTGTTCTTTGATGCCTGTGAGCTGATCTCAGTACCTTGCGTTCACCCAGGCTGATGTACTTCTTCCATGTGGGCTTTGTTGCTTTTCAGCTAGATGGCCGCTTGTTTATCTTCGAGCGTTTACGGCCCAAACCTCCATATCCCCTGAAAGCCGCACCTTTCTCCCTGGAAGTTGCTGGTGCGTTTGAACTGCTAACTTTGAGGCTTGCAACCCAATGTGTCACCATCCCCCCACCAGGATCCCTACCATTATCAGAATCGATACAAAATCTAGCAAAAGATCAAATGAAAATATTGTATAAATCACATGACTTAACAAAAGATTAAGATATGTGCTGTAAAAGGCCTGAGGGCAGCATCTGACCTTCTCTCATGTCCTCCGGGGCAGGAAGCGCAAACTCATCGACCATGCCTCTACTATCTGAACTTTCTTATCAATGTGTCACCAACCACATCTCCCAGCTGAGTAAGACAATTCACTGCATGACCACACAGAATTCACAGATGCTGCGATAATGGGCCTTATGAGGGACATACCCAGGTAATAATCCAAGATTGGAAATGTTCAGGATACAATCCTGTGGTCAGGACAGCCTATTCTCTACCATGCCTGTTGGCATGCCTCTCTCTGACTTCAAGCCAATGGCCTGTGTGGACAATGTTACGAAGCTCTTTTAGGGTCCTCCACTCCACCATAAACCGCAACCAAAATGTGCTTAGCTGTAGCTCTGTGGTTCGCAAACCAAGTGAAAGACTTGGAAGTACCATCCTGCCCATAGGCCCTCTCTTTGACTTACTCTGTGGCCCAGAGAGTGCATCTCTATCTCTCTCTCTCTTGTTTCCACTGGGCCCCACTCCTCTCCCACTGTCTGTTGTCCCAGCTTCTGTCCCTAGATCTCGGGTCCAAAGGATTCGTTCCACTCCTGCCTCTTCTCCCTTAATGGTACTAGATCCCCTTTCCGAATCCTGAGATGACTCATTCCGCGTCCAGTTTTCAACTCTCTGCCATTGAGTTGATTCTGACCCAGGAGAGAACCTGTAGGTTAGAACTGTTTCTTTGAGTTTCTGGGACTATAAATGTGTATGGGAATTTTTGGCTTTACTAGTTTTTCATCCTGGACTCCCGTCAGTTTAACCCTTTTCTCCATGTACCTAGGGTTAAGCTGTGGCGTTGAATCTTATAATACTCCAAAATACATAAGCAATTAAAAGGAGAATCACTGTAGCATTTTCTGTTTATCACTAACGACACTACGTCATGTAACAAGGAAATCTAATATCTGTAGAAGTTGGGAATATAAGACTCTGTGGGAGAAAGAGCGCCTATACAATCTAAAAATTGATTATGCAAGAAATGGTAAAGGAACGAAATGAAAGACTTCAAAGTACACTTCCATAAGATAAAAGATTCATTTGTTTTCAAATGAAAAGGACAATGACACAGAGTTAGAAATCCAAAGGGGAAGAACATGTTTGACATTTCTTAAAGAATTGAACATAAATCCCAGGCTCATTTTGCAATATTAAAGTATTTTATGGGGAAAATATTGTACAATGCAGAAAGCATCAAAGGAAGATAGAAGTAAAATGCAGAGTCACTGTACCAAAAAAAATGAATGATGCACATTACAGAGGGAGCCCATGATCAAGAGTCAGTCATACTAAAAAAAGGTTGCACTGAAGGCGTTACGAAAAACAGTTTCCAAGAGTTGAAGGAACATCAATTGACATGTTTCAACAAACAGATGCCCTGCTGGAAGGACTCATCATTTATGTCAAGAAATTTGGACAGCAGCAATCTGGCTAACTGACTGGAAGAAATCCTTATATGTGCCAATTGCAAAGAAAGGTGATCCAAAGGAATTTGGGAATTATGATTAATATGATTAATATTGCACTTAGTAAAACTTGCTGAAGATAATGGAAAAATAGTGGCAGTAGTTTATAAACAAGGAACTGCTGGAAAGTCAAGCCAGATTCAGAGGCAGGTGTGAAATGAAGGATTTCACTCCTCTTGACAAATGAAGCTTAATTAAAAGTCAAGGATATCAAAAAGGTGCTAACTGATGTTTTGTTGACAAAGGCATTTCCCTTTGTGGATCTTAATGGAAAACATGGCAAAAAGTGACCTCCACAGAGACCAAGGACCAGGCATCCCAAAAGAACAAAGGATACTTTATGATTTAAAATCAAGAGAGGTGTGTGTTAGCATTATATCCTTTCACCATACTTATGTAGTCTGCATGCTGAGAAAATAATTGAAGAATATGGACTATAAGAAGAACTTGGCATCAGCATTAGAAGAATTAGCAATAAAAACCTATGATCTAAAAGGACACAAGCTAGCTTGCTGAAACATGCAGGGCTAACTGATGGGGATCAAGCACTGCAGCCTTCAGCAGCCATTACATCTCAACCAAAAGACAACAAAAACCCTCACAGTGAGAGAAATAAGCAGCATCATGTAGACAGAGAAAATGTGGAAATCGTCAAGGATTATTTTACTTGGATCCACAATTAGCATCATTTGGGTCAGCAGTCCAGAAATCAAACAGCATTGCACTGGGAGAATTTACACCAAAAGGCCTATAGAAAGCAGAGATAGCACTTTGAGGACTAAGGACCCCTAAGCTATTGTATTTTAAACCACGTGGTGTACACAGGAAGGATAGTGAATGCAGAAGACTGAAAAAGAACTCACATCTCTGAATTATGATGTTTTCGGAGAATATTGAATACATCATGGACTGGCAGAAGAGTAAACATATCTATGATTGAAGAAGTCCAGCCTGAATGCTCCTTAGAAAAGAGATTGGGAAACTTGCATCTTACATACTTTGGACACATGTTCAGGAGGATCCAGTCCGTACAGAAGGGTATGTTGATTGGTAAGGAGGGTCGGCGACAAAGAAGACCATTGTTAAAATGGACTGACACAGGGATACCAATAGTGGCAGGAGGATGGCAGCGGCTGCGCCATGTTGTCCAGGGGTCCCCAGGAGAACTGGTTGATGGTGCCTGTGTTAATCCGGGTAGACTAGAGGAACAAATTTCAAAGACATGCACATAGATATAAGGAAAGGGTTTATATACAAAAGGAATATGACACTAAGAAGGCATCCCAATCTAGTCCAGTACAAAGTCTTAAGTTCAATATTAACCCATATGCCAGAAATCAGTCTACAAAGTCTCCTTCTGACTCACAAAGTCACAGGTCAGTGGGTGCAGAATTCTGGCACTGGCAGGGGTCTCCCCATGGCTCCTCACTTCCAGGGCTCAGGGTCCATCAACAGCAGAAACAACTCATCGCTGGCAGAGGTCTCCATGTGGCCGCTCCAGCTTCAAAGGTTGGCTCCATCAGGGCAAAGCTGTGTGATCTCTCCCCTGGCTTCTCCAGCTTCTCGGATGCTGCCATCTTGTCTTTTCCGTGACTCATCAGCTCCCTGAAACTAACTCCCAACAACTGGGAAAGACAGCTTCTCATCTTCACAAGGGAAATATCGCGAGATTTCCCAGACATATCAGGAGAAAGCCATGCACACACAGAGTTCTCATTGGCTACTCAATGGCTATCTCCAGATTAACAGGCTAGACTCCACCCCTACATTTCAATCATAAAATTAACATAAGTACATGACTGCCACAGAGCCCCAAGGGGTCCCTGGGATTGCTGGTTGATGGCGCCCCATCGCAACGGCCTAAGAATGAAAGGCTGTCCCTAAGGGGGCTGCAGTCTGGATTAGGAAAACTTTTGCTCTGTTTCAGAAAAATAGAGAAAACTATCCCTCTGAAGTTGTTAAGAAAAACTCTTTCCTTAAGAACAGAAAAAAAGTATTATAGAAATATTGGGTTTCACTCCGTGTTTTAGCTATAAGTATTTGTCATTTTAAGAAGTTTGCTTATGTGTGACTCAAATTTGGGTTTTCTGAAAACTCCTTGAAAACATAGTTCTTTTTTTTTTTTTTGCATCACTGCCCTCTGGTGTTGGGAGTAGGAGGTCCAGCCTTTGCTGCTAGGAGCTGGAATTGAACCTCCATCCCAGTGGGCCACTGTCCCGCGCACAACCACTACGCCACCGGGACTCAGTCCCGTAGTTCTTATGTCGGTGAACCGATACCCCCCAAAATTCTCCAAGTGATGTTTTTCAGAGTGGGGGATGATTTTATCTTTTATGTTTTCAATTATTTGATCACTTTCCTTCTGCGGATTGATGCTGAGCTGCTAGCTGCAAGATCAGCCGTTCAAACCTACCAGCCGCTCCTTGGAAGACAGGAAGGTTGCTGTCATAGACTGAGTCTCACAAACCTGGCGAGGGGCCTCTCTGTGCCAGTGACTGTCTTGGAACTCACAGGGGTGATTCTACCTTAGTTCACAGGGCCACTGTGAGTCTGCATCCACTTCATGGAAGTAAAATTTAGTTACTGGGTTGCATGTAGCCACTAGAGGGCACCAATGAGAACTCCATCTCCAGGAGAAAGGTATTTTTTAATGTGAGACAATTGAGATCCTGGTGGTGGAGTAAGAGCAATCTAGCTGAGAGGAATTACAAAAAGACTGAAGGAGAGGAATCATGATGGTGGGGAAGGAGAAAAGTAGAAGGAAACAGGAAAGATCTAGGAAGCAAAGTTATGGATAAAGGTCTGCACAAATGGATAGGTGTGCACATATGTAGATATATTAACTCATAAGAATAGAGGTGTTGGCAGATGTACATATATTTATATGACAATACATTGAGAAAGTGGACAGACTTTGGGGCTCTGCTCAATCCCTCCCTCCACACAAGAACATTTTGTTCTTATAACCTGACAGTCTGAGATGCACACCCTCCAGACATGATTGCTGAACTCAAAAGGGGTGCATAAGCAAATGTGATGAAGAAAGCTATGAAGCCCAGCTATCAAAAATTATAGTGCCTGGGGGCTTAAGGGCTTGAAATTAAACAAGTAGCCATCTAGCTGAGAGGCAAGAAGTTCACGTGGAAGAAGCATCCCAGCCTGTGTGATCATGAGGTCAAAAGACCCCCAAAAGACATTGCTGAAAATGAGAGAGGTCAGAGCAGAGACCCCCAAACCCATCTAAACAATAGGACATCCCTTCACAGAAGGGTCACAAGGAAGGGATGAGTAACTAGGGTGCAGCATAGCACGATGAACTATTTCTCTGGTTCCTTGAGGCTGCCTCACCCTACACCATCAACACCTCCATCCTTCCTTCCAGTTCTGGCTAGACTAGAGCATGTACACTGATACAGATAAGAGCCCATAGCACACAGAATCCAGGACAGTTAATCATCAGGAAGCTAAATGGGAGTAACCATACCAGAAGAATAGGGAGAAGGGGGGGAGGGGCCTAAGGGCAATGATCCATGCATCACCCATCCCAGGAGGTCAGACAGCAGAAACTTGGGTGAAGGGAGAGAGTGGTCAGTGTAAGATATGAAAATAAAATAGTTTCTAATTTTTCAAGGGTGGCAAGAGAGAACAAAGAGGAACTGGTACCAAGGGCTCAAATAGTAAATGTTTAGAAAATAATGATGGCAATTTAAGTACAAAAATGCTTAATATAATTTATGTATGGAATGTTATAAGAGCTGTAAGAGCCCCCCCCCCAAAAAAAAATGGTTTTCTTAGATCTTTGTCTTAAATACTGATTCTGAGAATCACAGTTTTTTTTTAAATTATTTGGAAGCGGGAGGGAAAGTATGTTCATAATTACTTTGTGCTAATTGAATTAGCTGTTTATGAGTAAGAATTTCATGCGCACGGAGAACATCCTTTGAAAGTGGATAATTTCAGCTACATCTTCTAATTTTAATAGGACTTGAAGCCTCTACACATCAAATATAGGCTTTGAGAGAAATGTGTGATGATAGAAAGAACAAATTCAAATGAGGGCACCATCACATTATTGGCCATCCCTGTTGTCCTTTTTCTTCTCTGAAGAGTATTTCCAACCCTCTTCACCTTCAGGGTTCCTGCCCACTTCTTCCTCTGCTGAACTCCTCTCCAGCCCTGAAGAAGAATGCCATAAACTGGCTTCAGAAGATTGAAACAAAATCTCCAAAACTTTAATTAAAAAAGCAAAACACTCAGTGGAATTCTAAGGACAGGAGGGCAGATAGGAAGAAAGGATCAAAATCAGTGACCTGTTCGAGTACTTTCTATGTGCCAGGCACTGTACAAACTTTGTCTTCTTAGGCCACTCAATGGCTGTGAGAGTGCTAGAACTTTTGTTAATAATTCCATTTTATGGATGAGAAAAAGAAATGAAAATCCAGGTGAATTTTACTGTATCAGTTCACTTTTAAAACCTAAGGAGAGAAGAATGTTTGACTCCTATCATAGGAATTTGGCTATTAATAAAAAGGGCTCCTGTTCTAAAATTCCCTTCCTTGTTGAGTCAAGCTTTGGTGTCATACGTCTGGGGAAAATACACACTGACATTCACACGCACACAATTTTATTTTTGACTAGACAGCTTCATTCACTGATTCATATGTAAGATTTTTCAGTAAGTATATATTATATTCATAAACACTTTACCTATGCATGTGTTCCACAATGATATTTGCAAGTTATTAAGTCTCTCTGGAGCTATTATAACTTTGACCTAGTAATGTGAGTGCCACTTGCTTGCCAGATGTGTGATTCCTTTTTAAGTTGTTGTTTATTAAGTTAATATTTATACTTATTTTCCATTCCATTTTAGGGCCAAACAGGAGACCCTGGACTCCAAGGACCATCTGGCCCTCCTGGACCAGAGGTAAAATATGGTGGGATGATAATAAAATTTGGCATGCAAATTGTGACAGGTAAACTTGGTTGCTAGGAGTATTCTTTTTTATATTTATATCAATGAAAATGATTTGGTCCCTTTATTCTGTTATGTCAGGGGGTATGCTACAGTGAAGTAGAAAAGCATTTTGGCTATATTTTAGATCTGATTAGATCACAACTGACTTGTCTTATTAATAACACATCCTCAGGGTTTGAAATCAAATATTAGAGCATATACTCCACAGAATTCTTAATACAAAATGCTTCCACCCCTTGCTATATGTAATATATTTGTTTCACTGATTATCATAATCTAGAATACATATGATTATATCTGTAGCACATATGTCAAAATAGGGTTTTTTTTTCTTTAAATGTTGGGCTTTGTCCTTTATTTATAGCACGTTTTATTTCTTTTTTCTGGACGTCTGCATGGAGCAAAAGCTTCTGAGACCAAGCATAGGTTCTATTTGAATGAAATGAGACATATAACATATGAAATGGTAGCGTCTGAGGCTCTCTTAGTTCAGGAATAAAAGCTAACATATGTGTGCAAGAATGCACACATATACATACACATCTAACTCAGATGCACCAATCTACCAGTAAAGCCTAGAAAGGGGAGTTAGACTTCAGAATTCCTGCACAAATCAGAGTCTCCATAGTATCAGGGCAAGAGACATAATTTCTAGGACTAGTACTATAATAATAGCTTCTCTTTAACAATGATAAAATCTTCTTTTTCTGACTGTCTTTCAGAGTTGGCTATTCCCTTTAGGAACTATCCATTCTTACTGGCTAATTTAAAAACACATTGAAGAAATATAGTTTGAAAAGCTACACAACAAAACACTTAGCTTTACTAATATTCTGAAAAGAGAATAAAGCTTTGGGTAATTGCAACCTTAGATTAGTAAACACAAACATATCTTTTTATACGAAACTAAATTCTTTCACTTTAAAATTTTCTTCATGAAAACCTCCCTTGAGTGAATGATATTTACCTACTTTTTAATATTGAGAATGTAGAATATAATTGACCTTTGTATTTGTATTATGAACATGAATTGCTCACAAGATGGAATATGTCTTAAGAAGGATGGTAGTTAAATTTTTACTATCACTTGCTTAAAGGTTTTACAACATTTCCTTTCCTTTCTAGAAATCCAGGTTAAAAGGCACATGGGCCTTGTTTGGGTCCTCTAAAGATGTTCCTTATTTATGGATTGCTGTTGTTGAAATTTTATGATGTGCCATCATCATTTAAAACATTGTACCTGGTCTCCAAGGTCTGCAAGACGCACAGTAGCTCTTTGCCACCAAGCTGCCAGACTGTGCCTCCACGCCCCCTGCCCTCATGTGTATTCCCTACCCCCAAAGCCCCCAAGAGATAAAAATGCATCCTGTATGTGCTCAAAACCTCCTGTAAGTTTGTTCTGAGAAATGAGACTCAATCCAAAGGTTATACTATGCTCTCACTCATAAGAGTAGATGTAGCACTTAAACAGAATATTTGAAAGTACACTTATGCATATCCTTCAGCTCTTTCGTGTACTAGAAAATGTAAGATGAAAGATTCTTATATTTAAAACATTGGGGAAAATGTATTAATTGTTGAAAGGAAGGACAGGAATTCATGATAGGAAGGCCTGTGTGCTTTGAGACTGAGTGGTAAAATCTAGCTATACCCTTTATAATTTTTTTACTGATTAGTGGTTGAAAAAGTGATTGATTTAATAGCTGCAATATGCCACTGAAAAAGAACTGAAGTGTCAGTCTGGATACCTTGAACTCACTGGGGCCTTTCTTCATTTGTAAAATGGGGACAAATAGGTCCCTCTCACAACAGTGTAGTGTGGGGTAAATGTAAACTCACTTGAGTATCTGGCTAAAAGAAAACACTGAACATCCTTCTGCTTACACCACCATGATCATAAGCAGAAAGGGAGTGTCTACAACCAAGGCAGAAGCAGTGTGACTCGAGAAAGAAAGACTAGCAATTTAACTGGAGTGAGCAGAGGGGAAAAATGAATGAGATTACAGTAAGGTTGGAAAACAGTAAAGGAACAAGAAGTGTAAATTTCACTCAGGGCAATGGGAAAGCATCAGAAATTTTAAGCAGGGAAGTGGTATGATATCATATGTGTAATTCATCCTTACAAAAGGTCACTCTGAGGAAACACATGGAACAAGCATGTAAAAGCAAGGAGACAGTTTTTGGAAATAATGTATCTCGGCATAACTTCATGAGATCTTAGACTAGAGTGATGGAAGTAGAGAAAGACAGGTACAGATGAAATCAAAAGGACAAGTTATCAATTTTGATGTGGAAAGTAGATACCCAAGATCTGGGATCTAAGCAAAGGTTGGTGTTACCTAGGAAATCAAGAGAAAATAAAGCAAGTTTCTTATTTAGGTGAGCACTACCAGAAGAACTAAATCAATTTTTCTGTGGGGGTGGGGAGGGAGGTATACATTTAAAGACTCCACAAATGTTTAATGCAATAATAAAGGTCCACATCTTATCTTTCACTTCTTTATGACAGTAGGGTCATCCTCTAACCTTATCTAATGAAAGTGTTCCCAAGATACAAGAAATCACAGTCTGCTCACCCCTTCCTCCACTAATTATTGTCCTCGGAATTTTATTATCATTCAGTTCATCCCAGTATGGCACAGGGATCATGTTCTAGCAATGACTTTTAGAAATAAAGTCTTAAAAGAAGACCACTATTAAGTGTCTTGTGAACTTTCTTCAGTTGTTATTTAACTTGCACATGAACTGGAGTGAAGAAAGAGGTAAATTGGATTATATTTTTAGTACAAGGTGAAGGTGACCTCAAAGCAGAAATTTTATGGTACCACAAAGAGTCTGAGACAAGAAAGGGTAGGCTGGCCAAGCATATATGAACAATGTCTGATGCAGAAAAGACTGCGTATCTGATTTTGTTAAGCGAGCCATTTACATATTTTGCTAAGATTCCATCCTCATAAAAATATTTTGCAATTATACTTGTTAACTATTATTATGTTTCCACTGAGAAATTTAGCTAAAGTGTACAAGTGGAGGTCAGGGACTAAGCCTCTTGAATAGTTGCCACTATGTGGAAAAATACATATTTTTTCTTTAAGATCATAACAAAAGGAAATTCACAACAGTAAAACACCTCTGTTAAGCAAAAACTCTTTTCTAAAACCTTTTTATATACAAATGCTTTCTGATTGTAGAGAAGCTGCAGTCATTATTCTGAAAGACAAAACTATTTTAAGAAATTCTTAGTGAAGTGTATCCCGCCAACCCCTGTGCCCTTGGGGATCCCTGCTCTTCTTCCCAGTGTTTGTGCTCTCCCAGCCCACTGGATAGCCAATCTCACTCGTCCTCGTTCGTTCTGTGTGTGCGCATGCGTGTGGGTTTGATTTGTTCAATACACACCCCACTGCCATCAAGTCTCTTCCAACTCATGATGCCGCTGTAAAACAGAGTAAGACTTCGCCCCCAGTTGCCAGAGCGGCAAATCTCTACCAGAGGAGCCTCTGGCGTCACCGTGCTCCCGGGAGGCAGGGGGCCCAGAGCTCCTATCTGTTTAATTGGTAGGGATATATTCTCTGATTCATTTTTTTTTCTTAAGCAAAATGTTGTACACTATAGGTACTTTTTGGCACCTGATGACTTTTCTTAATATAGATTTTATTGGGGGCTCTTACAATATTTAATATATCATCCGTATTAAGCATACTTGTACACATGTTGCCACATTCATCTACATTATCTACTTGAACCTCTCCAGCATAAGCTCCTCTTCCCTTCTTTCCTTTAGTTCTTTATTTTTTTTATTCTAACTCCCCATATTTCCCCTTCCCCTTCCCCTCCCCCATGAACTTTCAAGAATTTACAAATTGTTATTACCTCTTCATATCTTACACTGTCTAATGTGTCACTTCTCTCAGCCCCATCCCCCGTCTTCTGCACCCCAGAGAGGAGGTCACATGTAGATCTGAGAAATTTGTTTACCCTTTCTACTCCACCTTCCCTCCACTCTCCCAGTGTCACCACTCCCCACTAATCTCAAGGGACTATCTATCCTAAATTTCCACGTTTTTGACTCCAGTGTGCATCCTCTGGTCTAGTGAAAGCTGTCTGGTGACTTTTTTTATGTTTGACTTAAACACGTATCCTGGAAACGCTGGTATATGAGTTTAGAAAGCATGTCTTAATTCGGTTTTATAGTTGCTTAGCACTCCCTGGTGTAGGTGCCTTAGTTTATTTTGTTACTCTATTATCTATGGGTTTGGGAATTTCGGTTGTCTCCAGAATTTCATAATTACAAAAACTGTTGCAGTGAATAAGCGTATGCTTATAGGGCAAAAGAAACTTTTCTGGGTAAAAAAATAAAACCAAATGCACTGCTGTCAAGTTGATTGTAACTCATAATGAGCCTAGTAGAGAATTGACCAATGCACTTGGATGCTTACAATCTTTTCACTTAATCTCCCTTCTGATCCACTTCAGACCTGATCTAGTTTCAATATTTTCTGTGATGTTTTTATATTGGTTTTTATCTCTGCTGTATTTTGTCATCGGGGACAGTCCTCTTGGATTTCTGTTGCATGGTTTTCTGTTTTGCTGTACCTGGAACTCAGGATGGATGAAGCTACAGAGATGACAAGTAAAATAAGGGAGACACCATTGGGGCGCTGGTAGAGGGGAGCTGATAAGCAAGGAGTTCAAGAAGGAAGAAAGTGTTTTGAAGCCAATTGTAGGACCAAATGTGCAATCCTGCTTGATGTGTTCAGCTATTGGAGGGAAGGATATTTGGAACAGCTCCCAATCAAATATTTAGGGGAAAGGGGAAAAAAGTCAACAGAATCAAAATTTTGAAAAGAATAGAATTGTCCAAAGGGTTTCTGAAGCTGTCCATTTTCACAGGAGCCAAGCAGCTTCGTCTTCCTCCCACATATTCTTGTGAGATAGTGGCAAATTCCCCTCCAGAGAAATGAGCCCATTTCGATTCCTATTAAGTGTTCTTTTTACTTTCTTTCTTTTTTCGTTTTTGAACATCACTGCTCTCTGGTTATTAAGTATTCTTAACTATGGCATTCCCCAGTGATGAGTGAGGCTGAACATCCTTTCTTATGTGTAAGGCCATCTTTCGTTTCCTTCCTATAAATTGTTAATCTTTTGTCCCATTGAGCAGTCTTTGGGACAGTAGGCACAGCATTCTTTGCACAGTATGGATAGTCACCATCCACCTGCAATAGATGTTTTCTAGTTGATATATGTCCTATTTGTCAGAATTTCCTTTGGATGTGGGTATGGAAATTTTTTCAGACACATTTTTCTTCTGCCCAGGTTATAAAAGAATTCACCCCTGTTTTTTTTTTCTAGTACTTGACTGGTTTTTTTTTTATCACACTTTGGTACCTGGTATCTTAGGAATTCTTTGTTTGATTTTAATAAATATATGAAATAATGGTATATATAAATCATTCATGTTTCTGTAGGCATAGTAATAAATTCTGGAAACTAACCAGAGTTCTGAGAACAGCGTGCCTTCCACTGTGGTAGCAGGATAATTAGATATATGTTGGTTCAACTGTCAACCTCCCTGGGTTATAAAAGCTACCACACAACTAAATTTTGGTTGATGCTCCTGGCCAATGGGTCCAGTTGCTTGCTGCAATAGAGTCTGACCAGTAACTCTCAGAGATTCCTGAAGTCGTACAGCATTTGTCATTGGGCTGGTCTTCATTAAAGCAAAAGGCAAAGACTGACATTCGTTTGGAAAGCCTCCTCTTAGCAAACACAGATATGCTTCTAAATGCCCATTTTAGCAACTTAATGGATTTAACGGCTTGCAGCCAGCTGTATCAATCAATTTAAAGGTAGTATAATTCATTCGCTTCAGTGAACTGTTTCTTATTTTATCCTATGACTTGAATTTGATTTGCATGTGTATTCTACTCTAGCTCACTGTGCCAAAAGAGAGCATGTGACCAAATCAATTGATAAGAAGAGTATTGGATTTCTATTGTTTGCCAAATTGTGCTTAATATGTCCTGCAGGAAAAATAGAAGTAAATATTTCCCATAATTTGGAAAAATTTTACATTCCACTTAGGAAAAACAGGCTCAGGTTAATAAGGGGAATTGGCAAGGAGGAGAGCGACTCTCTTTGAATCTATGCACCCAGTAGTCATCTCCTTAAATCCAACCGTTAAGAGACACTAAGTGGAAGACCATTTATGCCCCATTTGATGTGTACTCACTGTATAGTCAACATGTTGTTAATGATTTCCATGGAATTCCCTCAGATCCCATTAATCAGTTCATGGGGCCCTCTTCCTTGCTTTTCTCAGACAGTACATATTAAGAACTATGAAGGAATTAAAATTTGAGCTTTCATTTTACTTGCATGTTAACTAGATAGTGGACCACTTTTGTGGGTTCTGGCAGCAGGAGACCTGCTGGTGTGGTGGTTGTTCATTGGGTTTATAACCCTGAGGTTAATGGTTTGAAATCACCCTCAGCTCCTGGGGAGAAAAATGAAGGTTCCGAATCCTGTAGAGACGAATACTATCAAGTGAGAGTTTTTGTTCATATTTTTTGCTTCGTTATTTCTTCCATTTGCTTTAGCATCTGTACCTTTTGCAGCAGGTTATGCCAGCATTATTTCAAATATTAACAGTGTCACCCTAAATGGCCAGATGTTAACAGAGCTTCCAAATTATGAAAGAACAAGAAGGAAAGAGAGAGAACTGTGGCCAATATTATGAACAGCATAATATTGTCTTATAGAATGCCAAGAGATAAATCTCTAATGTTGAAATAGATTCAAAATGGTACTGGAGAAAAACAGTGGAGTAGCCTTAATGATATGGATGGAGCAAAGCTTTAGAGACCTTCATCTTCTTATGTGTCATGACTGAAAATGAGAAGAGACAGCTGCAGACATCTATAAATGATCAAAAGAAGTATGTTTTCAGGTATGAATGTGAAAAGTGGATATATTAAAATCTAAAGTTGTCAAATATAAATACAGTTGTTGATATAAATATAAAGCTGTCAAAATAGATAGGGATGACAAATTGAAGAATAGTATCACATCCATTGTCAAACAGCACATTTCAAGAGCTTTCTTGAGATGCAAGGTGGTCAAAGATAAGATAATATCCATGTACAGACAAGGAAGACCAGTTAAAATGCCTCATTCAAATTTGCACACCAGCCATTAAAGTCCAAGATGAAACAAGGCCAGAGAATGACTTTGAAACAGACATCAGGGGCTCATATACAAGGTCAAGCTGCAAAACCTGAAAATATGCCCATAAGAGCCATATATGGCATTAAGTATATCCTCCCTGAGTTTAGAGACCATCTCAAGAATAGATTGTGTGCATCAATGGCCAGATGATTTGTTGCATGCCTTTGAGAGCATCACACATGAAGAAAACAAAAATCATTGAAAATCGAGGGAAGAAATAAAAGATCAAAGTCAATGTCAGAAGAGACTTTGTAACCTACTCTATCATTTAGAGAAGCTAAAGAAAAATGGAGAAAATGAAGTAAAAGAGCTAAACAAAAAGTTTCAAATGACAACACAAGAAGACAGAGTATAATATTATAATAGAATGTGCATACACTTGAAGTAAGAGATCCAGAAAAGAATCACATGCCAAATATTCCTTGAGATTAAATAACTTGAGAGAAATTCAAGCCTTGAACTTAAGCATTGAGGGTTTCTATAGGCTAAGTATTGGACAATACAGGAATAATCAAGATGAGATGAAAGAAAGGCATATACTCCCTGTACCAAAAAAAACTCTCAATGTGCACCCATTTTGGATGTAGCATATAAGTAAGATCTGATGGTATTAAAAGAATAAGTATAGGCTTCTCTGGAAGTATTATCAATCAATAAGTTTTCAGGAGTTGAAAGTTTTCAACAAACAAGCACTGGAGGTACTCACTTATATATGTCAAGAAATTTAAAGAGTGCTATCTGACCAACTGAATGGAAGAAATCCACATTTGTACTCATTTCAAAAAAAGGTAATGCATCAGAATAAGAAAATTATTAAGCAATCTCATTAATATCACATACAAGTAAAATTTGTCGGAAGATCATTCAAAAACAGTTGTAGTGCCTATCAACAGAAAACTGCCAGAAATCAGAAGAACATATGGCATAAAGTATACCAATGTTGGCATCAGATGGATCTAGACTGAAAACAGCTCATACTAGAAAGAGGTATACCGGTGCTGTATTGACTAGGCAGATGCATTTGGCTGTGCGGATCATAACAAGCTATGGGTTATGTTACAGAGCATGGGAACTCACAAACAGTTCGTTGTGTTTATGCAGAACCTGTATATAAATGAAGAAGCAGTCATTTGAGTAGGACAAGGATGTACAACGTGGATTCAAAAGAAATTTCACTGTCATGGAGTCATTGCAGACTCCTCGTGACCCAATAAGTCAGGGTAGAACTGCCCGTGTGTGTTTCGGAAATGATAATTCTTTGCAGGAGTAGAAAGCCACAGCTTTACCCCTCAAAGCAGCTGATGATTTTGAACTGCAAAACTTGCTGGTTGAAGTCCAATGCATAACCATGATGTCCCTCGGATTCCTAATATGTATTAAACTTCAATGTAAATAAAGTGAAATTTTTCACAAGTGAACCAATATGCAGCATGTTGCTATATGAAGAAAATACTGAAGTTGTAAAGAATTTCATTTTACTTGAACCCACATTCAACACCCAGGGAAGCAGCAGTCAAGAAGTCAAAGTGTATATTGCATCAAGCAAATCTGTTATGAAGGACCTCTTTAAAGTGTTAAAAATTAAAAATGTCATTCTGAGGATTAAGGTATTCTTTAACCCAAGCTAGTATTTTCATTTGCTTCATATGCACATGGAGCCTGTACAATGAACAAAGAGAACCAAAAAAGGATTGATACATTTGAATTACAGGGTTGGGCAATAATATTGGATGTGCTATGAACTATTAGAAGTGTAAATAAATTTGTCTTGGAAGAAGTACAGTCAATAAGATCATTATACTGGAAAGAGTGAGACGTCATCTCTTGAACTTTGGACATATTTTCAGGAGAGACCAGTTTCTGGAGAAATAAAGACATGGTGCTTAGCAAAGTAAGGGGTCATGACAGGTATTGTGAGGATGGCACAAGACCTGTGTGTTGTTCTGTTATACATGGAACTGTTTCTACAGCATCTAGCAATAGCCGTAGACTTTTTGACTGATGCAGCTTGGTGGGGCCATGAGTTTTGATGGTTAAGCAGTTATGTAATAATGTGATTTGACAGCTCTGTCATTGTAAAAATGAATTGGGCTCTGATTTCCTTTGACTAGATTAGGGGGGAGGAGAATTAAACTTGTCATCCCAAAGCCACTTTCTATGAGGTCTCAGTCAGACATGCCTCCACTGGCCAACTTCTTGGACGGTCTGACGCCAACTACCACTCCCATCAGTTCTCTTCTTCTCTGTGTTGTTCAATAGTGCACTGCAATGACCACACAGAACTCTCAGACAAGACTCATGTTATTAGGTTTATTGGAGGAGTTCACAGGTTACCCTTCAGGATAAGAAATGCTCAGGAGAGAGAAGTTCTGTCAGGAGTGCCTCTTCTCAACCATGCTTGAAGACAGACCTTTTGCTGATTCTCTGCCCATCAGCTTTGTGGCCCATTGGCCCTTTCCTGCTGTGAAATGTATAAGCATGCTCTTTCACACTGCCAAGACATTTTCAAAATACACACCACTCTTCCATAATTCTCATTCATACAGCTTTTGCCTCTAGCTCTGTGGGTTGGTTGACTTACTCTCCACCCCACTAAGGCCTGGAGACACCCCACTCAACAAGTGAGCCTACTACCCGCAGGCCCTCAGCTTCCTCCCTCTGAAGGGGGAAGCCCAAAACTCTGCTGCAGTCTCCACACTGGGTCTCTCTCTCTCTCTCTCTCTCTCTCTCTCTCTCCTGGAATGAGGAGAGTGGGTGCACCTTAAGTTAATTTGCATTTTTAAAGTTTTCATATACATGGAATCCTGTCTGGTTTCTTTTAATTAATGTAATGTATTTGTGATTGATCCAGGTAACTACATCCAGATCATTTTATTAGTTTATCCGTTGAATCATTTTATTAGTTTATCTGTGTATTGGGTTTTGACATTTTTCATTGGAAAAACTGTATATTCCAATGAAAAACGGACTTTCTCATTCATGTCTTCTGGAGAACTAATAGCCTGTTCAGTATATACCGTGGAGTACTACATCCTGACTCTGGCAGGAGACTGCAGCCTCGAAGCTGTGGTTACTGCCAGGATAAGAATGACAGTGTTTTACTTTGTGATTTTCCAGGCTATTAATGGAATCTGTTAGTTCATGGGTTCCAAGGCTTTGCTTTAAAAAAAAATACATGTAGCCTTCAGTGACTAGAAAAAATCAAACTTTTGTTTTTCCTGGAGAGCATGTTGAATCATTCTTTTCAAAGTCACATACAGATGTGACTTTAGAAAATAGAAAACACATTTTCACTTAGTTTTTAAAGTTAATTCAGTTTTTTCATTCATGGTGAAACTTGATAATGAGACTATTTCCATTAAGAAGATACCAGAAGCCACACTAGTCTTCTATTTTTCTCACTTAACCCATGTATTTTCAATTGTGATCTGATAACTTAGCTGATAATAGATCTTTAAGAGAGAATATTTTGTCTTTCAAATGTTTTCAAAATTACTGTAGAATTAACAAAATAATTAGAGCATCTTTTTCATATTTGTTTTTATTTTTCTCCTATATAATTTGTCATTATTGCTTAACAATTAAAATGAAAGCCTCTGAATTATGAACTTTGAAGTCTTCTGCAAGATCTCTGAAATGTTACTACTTGGCAAAGACATTCATTGTCTTGTTATTTGATCTATTTACATTTTGAAGGCTAAATTTGTGTCAAAATATTTATTTTATAGAAACATGTTATCTTTAAAATTAAAAGTATCCAATACAACTTTGATTTATATACATATGTAAACACACAATATAAAAGTTTAACTGTCTATTTGGCTGCAACTCAAGTGTTATTTTCCATGTAGTCATTTCATCAAGCTTCTGAGCTACCGTGTCACGGGAAACAGATAGTTCCTTGTTTACTAACTATCCTGATGCATTTCTGAGCTTTTTAATAAAGTTTTAACTTTGACATTAAAATTTGTTGACATCTGCTGTCCCCCATCCCCCAATCTCCTTGACACTTTATACCTTTTAAAGCTTTCCTTAGTGATAATTTTAGAGATACGAGACACTGGCACATAAACTCAAGTCTTCCAGATAGAGCAGTCACATCAGTAACACTTTACGGTAACTTGCTGTTTTAGTGCAAAAGCACAGACGCAGAAAACTCTATAGATGAAATGTACAGCTCAATAAATTATTTTACAACAAACTCTCTTAGAACAACCACAATGGTCAGAAAATAGGTCTTGTCAGTGACCTGCCACCCCAGACACAAGCTCTACTCTCCCCCACGACTGTGAAGATTTCTTTGCTATTTTTCTTTCATGACTTATTACAGGGGTACACATTTTTTTAAAATAAAAGCTGAAGTGTAGTCTAGCCTTCTTTTGCTTAATGGGCTCGTGTGGAACCTGTAGGTACTTGTGTGAACAGAACAGGCGCATCGTGTTTGATTTACTCAGGGCTTTGAGAGTCAGGGTTGTATCCTTTCACCATAGCTGTGCAATCTCTATGATAAGCAAAGATGCAGGGAAGTTGGCGTATCTGAAGAGGGATGCAGAATCAAAGTCTGGAGGGAGACTTTTTAATAACCTGTAATAAAAAGGTAATACAACCTTGTTTGATGAATGTGAGGGGGACTCTAAGTACTTGCAGATGAAGATCAAGGATTGTAGCCTTAATATGGATTATAACTCAAAGTAAAGAAAACAAAAATCCCCAAGCAAATACAAATAGATCACCAAGATAAAAAGATGAAAGATGGAGGTTGTCAAGGATTTTGTCTGGCTTGACTCCCCAATCAGTGCTCATGGAAACAGCAGTCGAGTGATCAGTGTGTGCATTGCACTGAGTAAATATGCGGCACAAGGTCTCTTGAAAGTTTAAAAAGCAAGGATGCCATTTTAAGCACTCAACTGTGCATGACCCAAGTCATGGTGTTTTCCAGCACCTCACATGCATGTGAAAGCTGGAGTAGCTGAAGAGGGAAGAAGGAAAAACAATCCATGCATTGAAATTATGGTGCTGGTGAAAATTACTGAAAGTATTGTGGACTGCCAAAAGAACAAGTAAAGCTGTCTTGGAGAAAGTACAGCCTAAATGCTTCTGAGAGGCAAGGGTGGTGAGACTGAGTATCGTGCACTTTGAGCATGTTGTTAGGATAAATGAGTCCTTGGGGAAAGACGTGGAGCCTGGAAATGTGGAGGGGTAGAGAAAACGTGGACGACCTTCAACAAAATGGTTGACCTGAGGACTGTCACGAGGAGCTGAAGCATAAGAACAATTATTCAGATGGCACAGGAGTGGGCAGTGTTTCGTGAGTCACCAGGACTAGGACCTGACCCTAGAACATCTAACAGCAAGAGCAACTTTTTGCTTAATTTTCTCTTTTCATCTAGAAATTCTCTCTTCATTCTTGTTTCTATTTACAATTTATTGAAGAACCCAATTGTTTAATGCGCAGTTTCCCACCATATGGATATTGTTCATGCTCTTCTCCTGGTACAGGTTCATTGCCTACAAAGTAGTACTTGATACAGAGACTCTGTCCAGTGCAGATGTGTTTGGTTGCTTTGGGCAAGACTGTAGGTGGCACTTTGTTCTTAAATCAGAAAGCACATAAACCTAGTGAGCTTTTTTCCCCCTGTGATGTAAGCAACAATCGATGCTCAATGTCTCGTTCCATCTTATCATTTGGAGGGTTGCAAAACGGTAGTTTTTCAGCTAATAGAGATACCATATTATTCTATCGTTCAATCGCATCAAGTTGTATTATAAAATTGCTGCCACAACCAGCTTGAAAACATTCTTTTCTTTCTTGAGTTCCTTGCCATCAGCTCCCTTTTCTTCTTCTGGCATTTCATTTTCCTTAATTGGCTGAGGAAGCCCTTCCTTTACTCTATGGTTACTAGTACCATAGGACATAAACCAAAATCAAAGTCACTTCCCTCAAGTTGATTCTGACCCCTAGCAAGCCTGTAGGACAGAATCAAACTACCTTTGCTAGTTTCCAAGACTGCAGATATGTATGATAGTAAAAAGTCTGATTTTTGTCCCATGCAGTAGCTGGTGGTTTTGAACTACTGATCTTGGAATTAACAACCCACCTCATAACCCACTGCATCACATAGCAACTCTGGTAGTGTAGAAGTACTCTACAGAATTCTCCAGATCTTTTCTCATACACAGTAGCTGGTTGGTGAAGAATCCCTTTGATTAGCAGCCAAGGATCTACTCCCTGGGCCCTACAGGTTGGATGTTTACTGTGTGTCTAAATCAACTGCATGGCACATACTCTAGAGAGTGATGTGGTACTTGGACTGTCTGTATTCTGTAAACAGTTAATGTACTTCAATCCCCAAAGATTGGGAGTTCAAGTACACACCATGGTGTCTTGGAAGAAAGTACCTGCAATTTGCTTTCCAAAAATCAGATAGTGAAAAATTGATGGGGCAAAGTTCTACTCTGGAACTTCCCATGCGTTTGCGTCAACTCGATGCTAACTGCCTATAGTATATATATGCAAAACAGAATATATGGATTTTTTAGATAGGTTTCAAAGAAAGTGATTTGACTCCTTTTTATTTTGAAATTGAAAGAATTATTTTCAATTTTAAATATATCTGAACAGTACAGGATTTTTACTTATTCCATTTCAGAATCATTATGATCTTTTAAATCTAAACATATTTGATATAGTTCAATCCATTGGAACTCATATACTTGTTGAAGTTCATATTATCTCTTATCTGGTAGGGGGGGTCCTCTTCATAGTCCGCTGAATTATTTTTATATGGCAATACAACCTGATTTCTTTATGCCTTTGATGGATTCCTGTTTTCTGGTGTGACACATTCCTGTAAAAGATGAACAGTGTGGATCCATCCATGGGAATACTCTGATGCAAGGCTTGTACATGCCTCGCAGGGGCCAGATATGGTACCCATTTGTTTATAGACTCAGACAAGGCATTCAATCCACAAAAAGTATTGTTGTGGTTATTTTCAAGAGTTTATTTTCAAGAATATGTTATTAGACCTCTTGGGATCAGATAACTGAAAATGGCTTCTGTGTTTTAATATAGACTGAGATTAGGATCACAATATTTGTAAAGCAAGTAAATCACTCAAAAAGAATTTCTTGAGATTTTTAAAAGCCATAGCATAAAACAAATGAGTGGGATTTTTTGATAGTTGATAATAAAAAATATACTATTTTTTCTGGAGATATAATAATGAATAAGACTCTTCAAAGTGTTTACAATCTCATAGAGAAAATAACATAGGCCAAAACATGATGTTAAATTACTTTATGAGACCCCAGGTTCTCTTTGAAATTAAAAAAAAATGTTTGTACCATGACCCATAATGCAGAGTAAAGTGTAGGAATTTTCTTTGGCAGCACCTCCTGGGATTACTCTCATGTCTCCCAGGGGGCAGTGTTGTCCACATTGGGAAACACTGGAGGATCTCCTTGAGTGTGAATTTTATGCTATAATTTATAAAGTTTGTGTCCCATTATTAAACTATTACTTAATTTAGCAAATATTAAATAAAATATTTTAGAGAAGTAGAAGTTGCTTCAAATTGGTCTAAATTAAAGGCCAGGGGAACTTTTAGTTACATGGTAGATTTTAAATATTTTGCTATAAATTCTCTACTTTTTCATATTCCTTAGGGTTTTCCAGGAGACATTGGGATTCCTGGACAAAATGGCCCTGAAGGCCCAAAGGTAAGAATATAACAAAACACCCCCATAAAGAAATATGGTAACTAGAGGTTTCTCATCCACGACAGCCATTTCTGGTTCATTTAATTTGCAGTTTATTTGACGATGACCAGGAAATAATTTGCTTGTATTTTTATTCCTTGAGTGGTTGTTCGTTTTCAGGAATATGTTATTAGATCTTTGGGGATCAAATAATTGAAAATGACTTCTGTGTTTTATTATAGACTGATGTCAGCATCACAATATTTGTAAAGTAAGCAAATCACTCAAGAAGGATTTCTTGAGATTTTTAAATCCTTTAAAAGCCGTAGCATAAGACAAATGAGGGGTTTTTTTGGTAGTCAGTAAATTCTTTAATGTCATTGACACTGAGTCAATTTGGACATACAGCAACACTTACGGGAACCCTAAGATATCCAGTAATGAACATAAAGCCTTTCAGTTTCCTGAAGGTACAATCTCACACAAAACACAGGAAGACCCTAAGCATTTTAAACTCCCCTCGTTGTGGTGCTCGGTCCGTTGTGACTGGGCCATATTTTGTGCAATAGACAGAAACCCACAGTTGTTAGGAGGGCCTTGTTGCAGCCCCTCATCCATCCATCTCTTTGAGGGTCCCCCACTTTGTCAATGTAGGATGGACTTTTTCAGAGACTGGGAGCTCTTAATAACATGGCCAAAGTATCTGAGGCCAAATCTGAAAATCCTCTCTTCTAAGAAGCATTCCAAGTACACTTCCAGGAAGACAGATTTGTTTATTCTTCTGGCAGCCCTTGGCAATTTTAATATTCTTCACTAGAACCAGATCTCAAAAGTGTCGGTTTTTCTGTGGCCTTCCTTATTCACTCTCCAGTGTTCTCATAAGCATATGGGCCAAATGAAAATGCCATGCTTTGGGCCACTTTGGTCTGCACTGTGACATAGTTCCCCTTTCACCCTTTTCAAAGGTTTTGTGCAGAAGATTTTCCCAAGCAACACAGTTTGATTGCTTGAATGCTGTTGAGGCCCCAAGTAAAATGAAATCTTTCACAATTCCAATATTTTCACCTTTTGTTCTGATGAACCTTTTGATCCAATTGCTAAGATTTTGTTTTTCCTAAAATTTAGCTATCATAAACAGTGAAAACAGTAGTCTTTGACTTTCATTAGAAAGTACTTCAAGTCCTCATCACTTTTAGTAGGCAAGACAGTGCCGTCTGCCTATCTCAGATTGTTAAGGAGCTTGTCTCTAGTCTATGGTGCTTATTTAGTTCAACCTCTAAGATGGTTTCCTAATAAGAGAGATTGATTAAGTATGCTGAGAAAATACAACCCTGATAGGCAACTTTTCGGGTCTTAAAGCAGGTAGCGCCCTGTCATTTTATTCGCACAACTACTTCTTGATCTATGTACAGATTCTGCATGAGCACAGTCAGGTGTTCTGGAAACCCCATTTCCATTGTTTATTGGAAGCCACACAGTCCCAAATGCCTTTGCATAGTCCATAAAATAAAACTACATATATTTCTAATGTTCTCTTCTTTTATCTAAGGTCCATCCTACCTTACATCAGCAACCAGAGCCCTTGTTCTACACCCTATTTCTTACTCTGGTTTGAATTCCTGGAAACTCCCAATCTATCTATCAATCCAGTTACCTTGAACAAAACTTGTCTTACAGAGTTATTAATATTGTTAGATAAGTTTTACATCCCCTTGGGCTATCTTTCATTGAAATAGGCAAAACTATGAATTATCTTCCAGTTGCTTGGCAAGGTTGTGAACTTCCAGATTTCTTAGCATAAACCAGTGAGTGCTTTCAGTGCTGCAGCTGGGTTGAACTGGTGGATTCCCACAATTCCTTCAGCATGGCTTGTCATTGATGCCTTCAGTGCAGCTTGCACTTGTTCCTTCAGTGCCTTTGGGTTTTCTAGCCTTAATTTCTAGAAATGGTTGAAGGTCGAGTCCTTTCGAGTGCAATAGCTCTCTGTACTCCTTCCTTCTTCTTTGACCGCTTCCTGCATGGCTCGGTGCCTGCCTATAAAATTTTTCATGCAACTTGGGGCCTGAAGTTTTTCTTAGCTCTTTCTGTTTGGGGTGAGCATGTCCTTGACTTTGGATTTTCCAACTCCAAGTCTTTGAGCATTTCATAATAATGCTCAGCTTTGTCTTCTCTGGCTCATTGTTCTGCATTTCACCTCATTGTTTCTTCCATTTGCTTTTGCTATTCTATGTTCAAAAGTCTATTTTGGAAACTCTTCTGCCATCCAGAAGAGTGTTTTATTTGGCCATTGATTTATTTTCTGGCTTTTTTATGATCTTTCACTTTTTTCATGTGTACTTTAAAAATCATTTTATTTGCAGCTCTTACAGATATAGAAATCCATAAATCAATTATATCAAGTGAACCTGTACATATGTCACCATCATCATTTTCAAAACATTATCTTTCCACTTTAGCTCTTTGATATCTCCTTTTTCCCCTCCCTCCCTCTTCCTCCCACTCTTGTGAGCCCTTAATAAATTATACATGGGCTATTATTATTTCATATCTCCACCTACATTTCTGTTATTTGTCCCCCTTGGGGTGGGGGTGGTTATACATCTCTCATTTCCATCAGTTTCCCCTTTCTCCCCTCCCCACCTACCCTGTACCCTCATGATGTCTCTACTCCCTTTACGGGAGTTATCTGACTTGGAATCCATGTGTCAAAAGCACTATCTATACCAAAGTACATATTCCAATCTAGAGCTGGGTTATGATGGTGGGGGAAGGAAACCTTAAATAACTAGAGGAATGATGTAGGTTTCTTTGGTGCCATACTGCACTGTGGATGAATCGTCTCTTCCATGTGACTCTTCTGTGAGGAGATGCCCAATTGTCCACAGATGGGCTCTCTGTGTTTCTACTCTGACCACTTTTCTTCACATTGATTTAAATGTTTTTTTTTAATCTTCTCATACATGATCCTGTCAACATCTGGTGATCACACAGGCTGGTGTGCTTCCTTCATGTGGGCTTTGTTGCTTCTTGTTAGAGGGCTGCTTGTTTAACTTCAAGCCTTTAAGACTCCAGCTGCTATAAATTTTAATAGCTGAGCACCAACTACTCTATTCACCACATTTGTTTATACACCTATTTTGTCGTAGCGATCATGTCAGGAAGTTGATTATCACACAGAGCCAGATTATTAGAATAAAATGATCTTGTGTTGAGGGAAGTCTTAAGTAGAGTTCCTGAGTCTGTTTACTATGTAGGGATATAGACCAATACCCCTATCTTTTATATTAATATATTTATGTATATACATGTCTATATTTAAACCTCTCTATGTAGTTTTTACTTCCTAGCTCTTCCCTCTGTTTCCTTTCACTTTCCTCCTGCCCCATCATCATGTTCACCCTTCACTTGGCTTTCCCTGCTTCTTATATACTTTATAGTTGATCAAACACCATCAGTCATTCTACACCCTCTTTATTGTGGCTTTTAGATACCTCATTGTTCCCCTCCTGTCCTTCCACCTCCTCTTCTCCCATGCCTCCCTGAAACCATTGATCCTGTTAGTTTCTCCTCAGGGGGATTGTTTATCACACACACACACACACACACACACACACACACACACACATATATATATATACATATATATATATATATAGTATTAATAGTTCCAGGTCTGTCTGCTGAGCTTTAAGAATGTCCCCCAACCAGGATGTATGATATGTTTATGTTATCCTACAACTAGTTTGATCTTTTGATGCAATGTGTCAAATCTGTTCTTGAGGTGAACGCTCAATTCATGTGTAATAGACTCAAACTTGTATTTTGACTGTTGCATATTTTTTAAAATAGAATTTTCTTTTTCTTAACACTGGGCATTCATAGGAGCAATTGATGATCTATTCCATACTTAGCACTTGCCTTTGAATTGACTGCTGATATTGAGCTTTTCCATCATCTCTCCTACCAGATGCAATTTGATTTCTCTGAATTTCATTTTGTGAGGTTCACTGTTATCATCACCCTTTATATTAAAATGAAGAAGTCAGTGGTCTTGCAAAATCCCATTAGATGATCTTAAGCCTTATTTCTATCACTTGGGTCATATTTTCCAATTACTGATGCTTCTTCTTTGTTTCCAACTTTCCCATTCCAATCATCAGTAATAATAAATGCATCCTGATGACCTGTTTGATAAATTTCAGACTGCAGAATTTGGTAGAATTCCCCATTTTCTTCATCACTGACTTTGTGGTTGGTCTATGAACTTGAGTAGTAGTTGTATTAACCTGTCTTCTTTGTAGGTGTATAGATATTATCATCACAGACCACATTGCAAGTCAAGATAGATACTGAAATACACTTTGATGAAATAATATGATTCCTTTCCTTTTCCATTTGTCATGCCCCAAATACTAAATTATAAGTTAGTATACTCAAATATTAGTCTGATTTAAAATGACCAATACCAGCTTAGTTCAGCTCACTAATGCCTAGGATTTCAACTTTTATGTGTTCCATTTCATTTTTTATGCTCTTTTTTTTCCTAGACGCTTTAGTGTCTACTGCTACTGTGGTGGTGGTGATTGTGTGTTGCCATCACGTGAGCACTAACAGAGTGAAGCATGACCCAGTCCTGAGACATCTTCCAGTATTATATCAGGAAATATTCAGTTGTGTTACACAGCTTTGGGGGGAAAAATCACCAGGTCTTTCTTTTTAGTCACCTTATTCAGGAAGCTCTGCATTATAGGTAACCCTGCTCTTATTTGCAACAACGGCAGAGCTTCCAGCACTATGTTGTTGCTGCTAAGTGCTGTTGAATCCGTTTAGAGGTGTAATGACATTGTGCACAACAGAAAAAATATACTGCCCAGGCTGGTGCCATCCTCCCAGTTACTCTCCTGTTTGAGCCCATTGTTGTGTCAGTCCATCTCATTGAGGGTCTTCTTTTTCCAGTATCATATCAATATGCAAACCACTTTGTCACAACAAATTGAAACATGGATGGTGGATCTGGTAAATACTTTATAAAACTTATCCCATTTAATCTGTACAGCAATGTTTTGAGGTAGGTATTTTATTCATAAGAATCTCTGGGGCTGAGCCCCGGTGGCATAGTGGTTGTGCGCGGGACTGGGGCGCACCACCAGAGAACAGTGATGCCCCCCCCACAAAAAAAAAAGAAAGAATCTCTGGTGCACTGTAACTTAGGCAATAGGCTGGTTGTCATGAGCGTGGCTATTCAAAGCCTACTAGTTGCTCCATAGGTGAAAGATAAGGCTATCTGCTCTTATCAAAATTGATAGCATTGGAAAGTAAGTCTATAGAGACTTAATGTGAGTCACAGTTGACTTCAGAGCAGTGGATTTGTTTTGTTTGGATTGGTTTGATTTGATTTTTTTTCTCCTCAAGGCGTTACGTTGCTAACCACAAGGTTGGTGGTTCAAATCTATCAGGTTTCCCATGGGGCTGCCTGCTCCCAGAAATATTTTATTAAAAACCCTACTTGGGACACAATGATTTCAAAGTCTGACCACTTAGCCTTAGGAATAATATGTGGAAAGCATTTATTTCATGTCCAATAGTGTATGGTTGTGGCATTCAAAATGTACAAATTCACCAATAAAAAACCCATTTTAAAAAATATATTTTTAACAAAACTTAAGTCTCAATTATTGACTCAGAAAATATGCTCACTGTCTGCATGGATTGTTTATCAAATTGCCTTAGGATAGGGGTGAATCTTGAACTTGAAGACCGGTGGACAGTTAGACTTTTGTTTCCAAGTTTCCTCAACAAGATAATGCTAGAGAGATGCTCACTGGCTAATAGGGTGGTCTTTGGTGGGCAGACAACTCACTTCTTTTTCAACTCTTTCCAGAGCACTTTTCTCGTTAGCCAGTCATTGAATAGTATTCCGTGGGATAGAATGAGTGAATGGAGGATGTGACATGTCTCAGGGGTGTTCTTTTGGGCTTGGGGGTATAATTTACCTTGAGTTTTGTTAATTAGCTCTTTGGAGGGGGGCAGTCATTTCAGACCACTGGTAGAATGATGGGAGCAGTTCAGATGCTTTTTGCAGCAATAATGGAATTGCTGTTTGTCTTTTGCTTATTGACGCAGAGATTTAGCTAAAGAAGTATCATTAATACAGTGTTGCCAAGTATTAGAAGCCCAGGTCATTCCTATAAGTGCCACCAGTTTTGAAATTCAAATATAACCTGATGACCTGGGTATTTTCCCCTACACCTTCCTACCTTCTGCAAGCATATCCTTACATGTAGTGAATTTTTCTTCCTTTGTTTCTATCTTCCTAGAAGTGTTTCTCCTCCTGTTCTATCTGTACATCTTGTTCTACATAATAGCTTCTCCTGACTCCTGAATAACCTCCCATCATCAATTATCACCTTCATCTCAATCTTTCCTTTGACTAGAAATTTCCCGTCCCTTCTGTTAAAGTCATTCCCTTTGTGAATGCTGTAATTTAGACCCTCTTTATTTTTCATACGGATTAGCAAAATAATCTTCCAACTGTTCTTGCCTATCTTTCATCTGACATTTCTTTGAATATACCTCCAGGTTGCTGATGGAATAATTTGTATAAAGTATAGATCTGTAAATATGGACTTGTACACTCAACATCAGCAGCATTGAGCACAAATTAGGTTTATTCAAGTTCTAAAGCAATATCTTAGAAAAGAAGCCTTTGTCATCATGTCTCTCTTGTACTTAAATCCTTCAGTGATCCATCTCTACGGTTTCCATGTTAAGGCTTGTCCTTTACTTTCCCCCACAGGTTGTCTATGACCTACTTCTCTCTGCTTATGTCTGGGGTCACATTCACCAACAGTGCTCAAAAGACATTGACTTTAACCAAACTGCCTCAAGACATTCTTTTCTCCTGTGTTCAGGCTTGCACTTCCCTTTGGGGTCTCTTTTCGCCTCCCTGTGACTATTTATCTGGCTCACACACACATTGCAAGTCGTGCTGTGCAGAAACTATTCCTTTACCCTCTCAAATCTAACTGAGATTTACCTTCCTGAAAAAAATAATCATTCACTTTTCTTCTGATAACGACTAATGTGCTCATCTGTCCCATTCTTAGACTTTAGGTTTTGTGAGAGAAGACCAATAAAGTTACTTGTATAATAATATCCATACTATATAATAGAAACTTTGGGTAAATATTAAATTAATATATAGCAGATTCCATTACTGTATTTATGAGCTACTTTAAAAGTAAATACAAGTTGTTATTCATTAAATAAAGGGAATAGAAGTCTATGGTGATTTATGGCTGTGCCAAACTATGAAACTCAGCAGACTTGGAGACTGGCGAAGACAGGGCAATTTTTCTCACCCGGATATATTGAATTTAGGTGCCATTTGACATCTAGGTAAGAAACCCTGACTCCACATTGACTCAATGACAGTGAGTCTGGATTTGTTTGTTTGTTTGTTTGTTTGACATCTACATAGAAACAACAAATAGCTAATACTGAGCAAACCAGAAAAATTATCATTGTAACAAGGAGGGAGAGTATATGTGCTTAGAAACTAGAGTTGAGGATTTTTTTCTGTGTTGTTTAGCCATTCCCCTGTTGTTCTTGAGGAATTTGAACATGACAAACAAGAAGCTTATACAAACTTTCATTTATCCATCTATGCAAATGATTCATCCATTCAATTTATATTGAGCTTTTTCTATATGTTAGAGCACACACTAAATGTAGGGGTGATACTTTTTTTGTGTGTGATCACCCTTTATGAGCATACAGGTTAGTGAAAAATGAATGATAATCAAGAAACTTTCTAAGAAGTGCTACAGAAGTGGTATGAAAACCTAATCAATTGAACAACAGATCCTGCTTTGGAAAATACATCAGAAGAAGAAGGTGATAATAAGATCCATGTGCTTTTCTGCTAACCGCAGGTCAGCAGTTCAAAACCACAGGGTACTCTGAGGGAGAAAGGAATTTCTATTCCCATGAAAAGTTACAGCTCCAGAAACCCGCAGGGACAGTTCCACCCTATTCTAGAGGCCCACGCTGAGTCAGAAATGACTTGATGGTAGTTGAGTTTTGAGTTCCTTGGCATATCATACTAGGTGAAGAACTTTCAAAACTCTTTTAAATATGGAGATTTTTATCTTTTAAAGTTTTTTTTTGGGGGGGGGGGGCATCATCGCTCTCTGGTGGAGGGAGTAGGAGGCCCAGCCCCACTGCTGGAATTGAACCTCCGTCCCAGTGGGCCGCAGTCCCGCGCACAACCACTACGCCACCAGGGCTCAGCCCTCTTTTGAAGTTTTGTCAAGAAAAATATCCCAAGTAATTGGAAAAATTTTCACTGAATGCTTTAATATTATTGCAATAGCGATCTTTAAAAGTCCTTCTTTTTATTCTTTAACTTTAAAATTAGAATGTTAGAAGTGGACCAAAAAGTTGGCCAATAACATTTTTGTTAATCTTAATAGTTGAATTTCTTGTGGGTTATAATGACTTTGTGAATTGCTTTATCTAAATACATTGAGTAAATACGGACTTGTAGACTCAACATCTGCAGCAATGCAGCATAAATTAGGTTTATTCAAGTTCTCAAACAACATCTTAGAAAGGAAGCTTTTATCAAAAGAACCTGCAATTTTTAAAGAAGAAATGAAGGAGAAGAAAATATTATCTCATGCTTTGAAGCATGAGTAAAAATTATTTTTATACCATTCTGTGTTCTTTCCAATTTGCCTTGAACTTATTTCTAGAAATAGAGGGGGAGGTGAAGAATAGATGCAAACATCCTGATGCTATTGACCAGATTTGTTTCTTTAGCTTTACATATTGCATCATGAGAGTATCTTAAACTTGCTTCATTTATATGTGTGTGTGTGAGAGAGAGAAAGAGAAAGAGAGAGAGAGAGAGAGAGAGAGATTTTAATCATGAGAGTATCTTAAACTTTATATATGTGTGTGTGGATATATATATATATATATATATATATATATATATATATATAATGTTTGCTAAGTTGAAATAATGTGAATCATTAAACCTCTGCTGGGCTATCCAACACGCTCATCAAGACAATCATGCACTCTCCATTTACAATGCAAAGTTACCCAGTGAGCAAACAAAATGCTTTCACTCCTGATTGGTTTGGCATAGATTTAAAGAAGCATTTTGTTTTCTGTTCATTTGCAGCATGTTGATGCAAAGTCTCTTATTTAAGTTGGAGACTTAGTCTAATTATTATTCTATTTGTAGTGGAGAGTTATGTGTTTGTATGCAGATACAAAACATATTTCAGTAAGCCTCTTGGAGACCTACTCAACTTGGCAATCATCTTCCAAGCATCCAATAACATTCGTAAAACCACATCCTTTGCTGCTTATTTCAGAGTAAGCACACCCAATAAATACTCTGTTCTCAAGTAAATAGAAGAATAATTTATTTGTTATTATAAAGGTTTGTTTTGTTACTTTTGCTGTGGGATTAGGAATGTTAAAGCAGGCCTTTATTCCTTCTTATTTAGCAGCCTTGGCATTTTCAAACAAAGGCTACTATTTGTAAGATTATATTGCAGAATATATGGAAATAGTCTTGACCCTAAATTCACTCAGTGTGTCATGTGTTTATCTGTGTCAAATTAATTCTGACTTATAGAGAGCCCATGTGTGTTATGGTAAAGCTGTGCTCCCAAAATAATTTTCTGAGCTTTTCTTCTGAGGTGACCTTAGCTAGACCTGAACTCATCATATTTTCAGTTGGCTGCTGAGCATCTTGTTTGGATCATACAGGAAGTTCCATTTCTCTGTGTAGAAATAATCCAACTTGGGAAGAAGAGGCCTGACTACACAGTTTTCCAAAATCATCTTGGCTTATCCCTGAGTGTTTTCATTTCATATCCTAATTCAGGATTTTGCACACAGATTTTTCTTCATATTAACCATTTTATTCTCTGGGCAGCATTTAGTCAGCCAAGAAACATTTATTGAGTTTGCCCAATGGCAGCTGGGAATGGTTCTATTATGATGTCACCCATCTCCTCTTACTTTTTAAGATTTGCAAATGGTTTGTCAATTTCATTACTTCTTTCAAGTAATAAATCTCTAGTCCTTTTTTGGGGGGATGTCTCTGGTCTTGCAGAATTCCAAGCTTCCTTAATCTCCAGTTTCATTTCTATCATCAAGCACACAATTTCCAACAGCTATTTCTTCCTCTTTGTTTTCAACTTTTGCATTTCAATCTCTAATAGTTATCAATGTGTCTTGATTACATGTTTGATAAATGTTCAGACTGAAGACCTTGATAAAATTCTTCAATTTCATTATCACTAACCCTAATGAAGACATTAGACATGAATAAAGCTCCAGGAATTGTTGAAATACCAGAAATGTTTCAACATGAACCGTTTTGAAGAAGCACAGGAAGCACTCACTCACCCATTCCTAGAAATTTTCAAGACAGCTACTTGGCCTACTAACTGAAAGAGATCCATATTTGGACCCATTTCAAATAGCAGTGACCGAAAAGACTGCTCAAATTATAGAAAAATATCATCAATATCACATGCAAGTAAAATTTTGCTAAACATCCATCCAACAACAGTTGTAGCAATACAGTGACAGAACCTTCCAGAGGTTTGGATCATATTTAGAAGATGACATAGAAAAGGGGAATCATTGCTGATGGCAGATGGATCTTAGTTGAAAGCAGATAATACCAGAAAAATGTTTACTTGTCTTCTATTGACTGCACCAAGGCATTAGACTGTAAGGATCTATCAAAATATGGATAACCTTGAGAAAAATGAGAATTCCAGAACATTTCATTGGACTCATTGGTGCTCAGCCTGTACTTGAATCAAGAGGAAACTGTGTGAACACCTTAGGGAGTACTGCACAATTTAAAATCAGAGTGCTGTGCATCAAGTTTTATTCCTCTCATCACATTTTTTCAAGCCATAAACTGAACAAACCATTATAGAAGCTGGATTATTTGAAGAAGAACGTGACTGTATCCAGGATTGGAGAGAGGCTTATTAACGACCTGAGATGCACAAATGATACAACCTCACTTGCTGGAAGTGAGGAGGATTTGAAGCATTTCAGATGAAGAAAAAGAATTGTAGCCTTCAGTATGGATTACATCTTAATGTAAAGAAAACAAAAATCCTCAAAATTGGAACAAATAAGTAATATTGTGATCAAAAAAGAAAAGACTGAAGTTTTCAAGGATTTCATGGTGCTGGGATCCACAATCAATGTGTATGGAAATGGCAGTCCAGAGACCGAATTACGCATTGCCTCAGGTAAACCTGCTGTACAAGACCTCCTTAAAGTGTGGAAAAGCAAAGAGGACATTTTGAGGACTAAGGTAAGTCAGATCCAAGGCATAGCATTTTCCATTTCCTCATAGATGTGTGAAAATTGGACATTGGATGAGAACACGCAAAAGAATCAATGGTTTTGAATGAGACAGCCAGTGAAGAATATAGAATATACCATGGGTTGGCAAAAGAACAAGCCAATCATTCTTGGAAGGAGAAGACCCAGAATGCTCCTTAGAAATAAGTATGGCAAGACTTAGTCCTTTGTACTTTGGACATATTATCAAGGACTTCATGCTTTGTAGTGGGACAGTGGGATAAAAGAGATGGGGAGGGGAGTGTGTAAGTCCCTCAACAATTTAGGTGGACACGGTGCCTGTAACAATGAGTTCCAGCCAGAACAGCCGTGAGGATGGTGCAGTCAGACAGTGCTCACTTCTGGGACGCCTTGGGTTAGAGCCAACTACTTTCACGACTAGGATTGCAGCAAAGGTAAATACTCATGTACAATACCCTCTGTCACACACACAGATATATATCTCAGTTCTCCCTCCTTGGACCATTCAGCCTGCATGTGCATCCATGTATCTGCTCAGTTCACTATTATGGTCGTATTTGCTTATGACAATATTTACTTGTGCTGTCTTGCTCTCCTTTGACAGGCTTCCTGAATTTCAGCATGCCTTGCTCATGCTCCCTCTTATTTATGCCTTCTTTTCACCAAAGTTATCCCCTATCTACCTTCTAGTCGGTGATTTCCCATCTCCCCCTGCCAGTCCTGGTAACCGTCAACTAATATGTATGTCAGTGTAACACCTTTTCTTGACTTTTTACAATCATGGCCACATCCATCATTTTTCCTTTTGTGATTGACTGATCTCACTCAGCATAATGTTCTCCAAGTGCATTCAGGTTATGAAGTGTTTTGCAAATTCATCACTACCCTTTAATGTTGCAATGAACTCCATTTTGCATATGTACCCATGTTGTTTTTTTAATCTATAAGCATCTTCCTATCAATAGACATTTAGGCAATTTCCATATTTTTATTACTGTCAGTGTAGGTGTTTCTATTCATGTCTTGGATCTTATTTCTCTAGGATATATACCGAGTGGATGGGTTTTTTTGTCAAAGGGAAATTTGTTGCCAATTTTGTAAGACAGTGCCATGTCATTTTCCATGTCAGCCCTGTTTCACAGTCCCACGAGCAAGGTACGATGACTGTGACCTGTCCACACCCTCATCATCTTTTGTTGTTTTCTGTTTCCATTTTCAAACTTTATTCTTACTGCTAGGATGAGGTAGCTCATTGTTGTTTTCTTGCCTTTGTTTTTTTCCTAAAGATAATAATTATAGCCAACCTAGTTTTATTTGAAGAATCTAATATTGTTTGACAGCAGAAACTTAAAGACTGAGAAAGTGCATTTATCTTTCTATAGCTATGTAGCCCATTCATTGTGATTTAATTAACTTAATAAATAAATTGAGATAATTTTCATGCTTCAAATTGCAGTTATGCTTACATAGAAGAAAGCATTTGTACATTAATTCAATCCACTTCACTTTATGTGATGACATTTTTTTCTAATGGCTTTGTATGGCCATGTTAGAATTATTTCTAAATATGTGTGTTTCATTTTTTTTCTTATTGGAAGTTCATTGTTGTTTTGATTTTCATCTTGCTAATGGCTGATGATAGTGTTTCTTTATAAATTTGTTAGTCACTCAAATGTTTTCTCTCTGAAGTGTATATTTATGTCTTCTACCCAGTTTTTAAACTGGATTACTTGTTCTTTTCTTGGTAAGATATTGACATTTCCAATATATTTTAGATATGAGTCCCTTCTCTGATATATTATTGCCCAAACATTTTCCCAGTCTTAATTCTCCTTTTACTCTTTAATAGAATATTTTGTTGCACATAAATGTCTGACTTACTCTGTTTGATTGTTATTCTCCCTCCCTCCTTTAATATATACTATTTTCCTGTAAGGCTAAGTCACCAGACATCCCAATTTTTAACAATTTAACAACATACCATGACATGTTAAAATTAAAATAAATATATTACAATACTATTTTTGCACTCTATGAAAAATGTTGTTGTTCCAAATAGACAAAATTTTTAATCAAGACAACCCTCCCCCCAAGTCAGTGGTATCCCGCTTAAAATCTGGTCACTTTACAAGGTCTAAATCGAATCTTTCAAGTTGCTACTAACAATTTGGTCCCATATAGCTAGTTATTAAAAGAGCATGGTTTCATAGGCATCCTAGTTAACTGGTTTAGTAATATGCTCAACTTTCTTTTCTACTTCTTAATTCATGGTGTAGTTCAGAGGGCCTAAAAATGGCAGTTTTTTCCATGATAATTAGTGTCTACTAACTTAGACAGTTAGAAGGAGAACTCTCAGGACTCAGAGAAGAAAATGGACTTTCTGGCCATTTGCTTCAGTCAACCACTGCTTCCTTTCCCACGAGACCAGTAGAACAAGGTCATGCCTGCCTTCCATGACTGAATGAACATTCTGATCAAAGATTCTGTAGAATAATCCTTTCAAAATTAAAGGAAATGTCAGAAGAGAATTCTACAACCTTATGTAATGGTTTCTTGAGCTATTGGAGGCCAGATCAACTCCTAAAACTACCGCCCTGGGATAATATTTAAACATTAAACTAAAAATACTTTCCTAGATTCTTTTGAAAACCAAACTAGTTTAATTTAAGTTAAAAAAAGTCTGTCCTGGCCAATAATCACTTCTCCTTTTATTAGCTTTTCTCAAGAAGGCAAATAAATATTATGTCAATTAAAGAATATTTAATATAAATGATGAGTTCCAAACTCTGAAGATCTGCTAAGCAAAGAGTAAAACACTGCATCTCCTCCATCTGTTTTTAGAATTTGTGGCCATACTTTATGCTTATAATAAACAATTGAGTCCATTTCTTCAAATATAACAGTGCTTTCTCTTAAAAGGTGTCTGGAGTTTCAACTCACTGAGCAGATCGCTTGGTGAATATAAGTAGCATGCACATCCTTGAAAAGTTTGTTTATTCTCTGTTACTCGACATACTGAATGCTCTGAACTTTTCTATCTACTCTCCCACCCCATGTTTTGCAGTTTCCTATTAGGAAGTGAGAGTACCAAATATTCTTGTCCATATTTGCCCTCTACTGTACCTCTTGAGGAGCTAAAATAAGAAGAAAAGTTCCAGAAAATGCTGATGAATCAAAATGTTTAATCAAGTTAGAATGTTAATTGTGTGTGTCTGAATGATTTTTTAGGGACTTCTTGGAACTAGGGGGTCGCCTGGACCTCCTGGACTCAAAGGCAGTCAGGTATGGAAATAAGTAGCCAACATTTTTAATTCAAAATTGCCTTAATATTTTTATGGAACTTTAGCTTTTGTTGAAATAAAATACTGCTTTAGTACAAACACTTTTTGCCAGAAGATTTTGAGTTACCATTTTCTATTGGCAGATGTTAAATGTGGTTTGGAATCATTTTACTATGTTCTGAAAAAAAATTAAGTAATGATTTATGTTCACAGTCTCTCTGGAGCATGTAAAGAACTGCACTTGGAGCCTCATTTGTATAAGCTAGAATTTATTATGTACTATTTGTGACTATTTTATATTTGTGGTGGAATAAAATATTAAAATGCGAATTGAGCAAAATATGTTTATGAATCAAATAAAGGAAATAAAAGACATGGTCCAGGGAGGTCTGTATACATTGTTTTGATATAGTAATCATAACTATTTATTAAAAATTAAAAATAAGTATGTTTAGTAATATGTCTATAAACCAAACTCACCTTGTAGCCTCTGATGACCCGATGGGACAGGATAGAACTTCCCCTTTGAGTTTTCCAGGATGTAGCTCTTCACAGGTGGAGAAAGCTTCATGAATCACCCAGAGAGGGGCTGGAGGCTTCAAACAAAGGTGACCTTGTGGTGGGAAGCCCAGTGTGGAACACTGTGCTACCAGGGCTCCTCAAATAAGTCTATGAAGACATTTAGTGCTTTAAAAAATGTCTTTTCTTGGAGAATAATATATGACTGTGGTTTGATAATACCAAAAAAAAATGCCCTGCTATTTCTTCAGTGTTCTCCTTTAGTCGCTAGTCTTCAATGAAATTTTGGATTAGTAAAA
>PVJH01001486.1:190060-207243 GCA_004026705.1 Nesogale talazaci | reverse complement strand
AAGAAAGTTCAAATTAGGGGTGCTGTTTCTCCTCTTCTTTGCTCAAAATTGGGGCACCTGGACTTGCAAATACAAAAGATTCACTTGGGACTATTATTTTTTTACCCTTCCTTTTTCCTTCTTCCTGGCTATGAATGCATACATAAGAGTGAATGATAAATCTTTTAAAAATCGGTCTGAATAATTTTGTGCTTTCTACATGTTCTCTATCTTTTGTCAATTCGTCCATGCTGCAGCTGTGTCAGCATTTCCTTGAGAACTTCTTCAGATTCAGTACCATTCCTTTCATCTTTGTTTGGATCTTTTTCAAATCTCCTTGCCAGTTACTGACGTGCTTACTTATTTAACAATATATCCTGTTTCTTATTTTAACATTCAATAATTCATGTCAAAAATACCATCTTCAGAACAATAATGCTCATTCCATAATAGAGTTTCATGTTGAAGAGAAAACAAGTTTTGAAGTCTCTACCTTATTATTGTTGTTAGCTGCTGTGAAGTCAGCTATGTGCTGTTGTTGTTAGTAAGTTATCATAAAGTATTTTTGACCCATAGAGGACTTATCCACAACAGAAGAAAACTCTGCCAGGTCCTGCAGCATCCCCACAATTATTCCTATTTATGAGGCAACTGGTGCAGGCACTGTGTCAATCCAATTCCTTGTTGGGGTTCTTTCTTCCCCCTGCCCTTCAACTTTATTGAACTATAAGCAGGATGTATTTCTTCAGGGATTGGTCTCTCCTAATAATGTCTGCAAAGTAAGTAAGACACAGTCTTGTTATCCTTACCTCTAAGAAGCACTCTGGCCTTATTTCTTCCCAAAGAGGTTGCCCTCTTTGAAGTTCACAGTGCATTCAATATTCTTTGCCAGCACAATTCGAATGCGCCCATTTTTCTTTTAGTCTTCCTAATTCAAAGCCCAACTTTCACACACATATTAGACAACTGAAAAGATGATGGCTTGAACCAGGCACACTTTAGGCCTCAAATTCTTGGTTTTTAGTAGTTTAAAGAGGTTTGTGCAGCACATTGACAGAATGCAACTTGTCTTTGGAACTTTTGACTGCTACTTCAATGACAATTAATTGTAGATCCGAAGAAGCCAATAATCCTTGACAATTTCCACCTTTGGTGGCACTGAGATGCTTCCACCACCAGTGGATCCATAAAACTGCATCCACTGGCCTGTGATCTCCCTGTATTTTGCATCATAGAATGTGGTTGTGAGAGTGTGAAGAAGAATCTATGAACTAATATTGAACTTAGGGGCTCATATCAGACTTAAGGCCTTGATCTGTGCTGGGTATTTCCTTAATATACAATTACTCTGTGATATAAAGCTCTTTGCAATATGTATATGAGTGTCCCTGGGATTGTTTCTCTAGTCAACGTGGGCTAGCACAGAGCTGGAATTGATAGCATGGAACCTAGCAACAACATCTGTGCCAAAATGTCAATTAAAAAAATGGATAAGATTAACAAACTGGGCTCATATTTTTAAGTGAATATTGTGGTGATGTTATCTTTAAAAAAAGTGACTTTCCAATGTTTGACAAAAACATGAAGTCAGTGCTTGCCATGGGGCTGTTTTTGTAGATAAACTTCTTTCTTCTGGCATTTCAAATATCAGAGCAATATGCAAGCCACCATAACATGACCAGCTGACAGACTGGGAGTAAAATGAAACAAGGAAGCACATTTTTAAATAAGGGTATAAGCTGAATGAGAGAAACAGTATGGGCCAGAATAGATTAGTCTATGTTGCTATGACAAATAATATAAAAATCTGTGGTGAAAAAAAAAAGCTGGAAACAACATTCCATAATAATAGCTACCAAGGAAGTTGATGAGGCCATCTAGAGGATAGAGTGAGTTCTAAGGATCTGAAACCTCAAGGCAATACTCCAGCCCAGATGTAGCATATCTAGTCACAAAGCATTAGAGATGATTATTTGCATGTTCCTATTTATCACAAGAGGACCAGGGAGTACCATGTTCCCAACATGTGTCCAGAAGGGAAAAGAGTGGTGAGATTTAGACAATAGCATTAATGACTACCAGAGAAGATATTTATTCTTGACTAGCATCATTCATTTTGTTCCAGTTCATTGTTGTGGCTCTTTGTGGCTTCCTATTTCATCACACATGACATCTTTCTAATGGTGTGTCCACAGGAAATGGAACAGATATCATTCTCCTCATTGAAGTTTCAAGTCTGCTTGGTCAAATGAAAGTCCAACATGGGTAAAACATGTACCCCAACCTGAATTTCCTTTGCTGAAAGTGGTATAAACCTCTCTGTTCCTTGCGCCACCAAAAAAGAATTCAGCTGAAAGTGATAGAGCTTCTTGCAAACTTATAAGAATTACTGTGAGCTGTGAGGAAGGGGCACCTGGGAAGTGAAAAAAAAATCCAAACCTAATATGCTTAGAAGCCAACCAAATTTTGTAGGTCAGATTTCACCGAGAGATGCCTCAGAAGAAAGTCTTGTATTCTTTGTCTAAAAATTCACCGATGGATAACCCTTTGGGAACAGTTCTACTCTGACAGGCTGTTGCTGCAGTCTGAATCAATTTGATGACAATTGGTTGTTTAATTGGTGCAGATGGAAGACATAGGTGCTGAAACAATTTCTTCTTGTTAAAAAAAAAAAAGACAAAACAGAAAGTGAGAGACTTGTCTTTTGTGCGGGGTATCTCTTGCCTTGTTCTCCAGGATTAGATGATAAATGATAGATGAAATAATATTAAAGTGGTTTGTGGGACTTCCTCACTCTTTGGAACTTTAAATGTTCTTTTGAAATCATAGGGTTCTCTAAAGGCGGCGTCCCCTGACAGCAAGAGCTATTTCTGTCCAGAAGAGGAAAGGTTAATGTTTTTCATAATAATGGGTTTCACCCTCATGACACAGATGAAGCCTTCTCCAATTGTTTTCTGTCTCCTCTGGGCTTGCCTAGCTATCTAATAGTCATAGTTGTGGGAGTGAGATTGTGGGAATTTACCATGACACTTAAAACCAAAGCTGCTGGTTTGAGTTTTTGTGTGCTCAATTTGAGATTGATGATATTGTTCTTGTGGGTGTCTTATGCTACAATCGATAGATAAGTAGGTGGACAGACAGTTGCCCTGAAGTCAGTACTGACTCACCGCAATTTTATAAACAGCAAAATGAAATGCTGTCATGCCATGTTTCATCGTCAAGGTTGTCAGCATGTGTGACATCATACTTAGGACTTCTGTGCAAGTCTATTTTGTAAAGGTGTCCTCTGTCTTTGAAGGCCTGCTACTGTATCAAACATGATTATGCATTCAATGCAAGTTAGTCAGACAATGTTCTTTTGTGATCTGTAAGGTTTTCATTGACTAGATCTTCCTTCCTAGTCAAGGAGTTCTGCTTGTGAAGTGAGTTGAGCTTCAAATCACAATTTTAGTGATTCCAATCTCCTCGTTACTCCATGTGACAAAGATGAGACTTTCTGCTCTCAGAAAGATTTGCAGCTTCAGAAACCCAAAGGAGCTATTCTACTCTGTCTGCAACAGTAACTATTCTGTCCAATACAGAATTTACTGGATGGCAATAACTTGGATCCTATTTTGATTTCTTCCTTCCTTATCTGTATTAGTTTGGAAATTTTGCTGAAACCTTGTACAATTTGGATGACCCTGTAGGTATTCGGAACAACTTGTTGAAAAATTCCTAGCATGATAGCAGCATGCATGCCATCATAGTAAGACAAATACTGGATAGTGGGGCACTACTTAATCTTACTATGTAAATCTCCTTGCATATTTACATGGTTAGGATGTGAAAGGAGGCATTAGATATCATACTCTAATAACTGTGACTTTAATTTTGTACAAACACTTTGGGAAATTGTAGTAAAACTGTCTACTATAGTAAAATATGTTTATATGATCTAACAAGTACACACTACAAAAACAAATATTGGTCTTCATTGGAAGGCATGGGTTTTGATGTTTGTAATAATAGTCATCATAAAAGTCCCAAACTAGAAATAATGCATAATCCCATCACAGAAAAATTGAGAGAAAAACTGAAGAAGAATCATTGCATTTGAATTGTGGTGCTGGTGAAGAATATTGAAAATAATATGAATTGCCCAAAGAACAAACCAATCTGCCTTAGAATAAATACAGCCAGAATGCTTCCTACAGGCAAAGATGACAGACTTCTTCTCATACTTTGGACTTGTTTTCAGGATAGGCCAATCCCTAGAAGAGCACATCGCGCTTGATAAATTGGTGAGGGGCAGTGAGGCATAGGAAGACCCTTATGAGATAGGCTGACACAATAGCTGGCACAATGGAGGTAAACAGCGTGAGCAATTGTGAGGATGGCACAAGGTCACGCAGCGTTCTGTGCTGCTGTGCACTGAGTCACTATGACTCGGAGCCGTCTGAATGGGACCAAAGAGCAACAACATGTCCATTAAATAGACTGCTTCCCAATTACACAAACATGGAATTACTACAAGGTAAATATAGAATATGGAATAAAATATAGAATAAAAGTCATTCCAAACAATAACAACATGGAGAATGTCCATGTGTTTAAGGAACCAAAGATTCAAAGAAGAAATGGGTCTACCAAATTAATAAACCAAAAATGTAATATGATCGAGATAATCCAGACACATAAAAGAAAGACCTCGATAGAAAGGTAGAAAATGTAGAGCAAAACTCAATTTTTTTTCAAAACTCCAAACTGACTGGATCAATTGAGACCAAAGAAACACCTGAGACTATTACCTTAAAGTACCTCTAAAAATTTAGAATAAGGGCACTCCCAGTGGTCACCTCTCATCAAAATAGTAGATTGTGTTATTAAATAAATACTATCATCTGTAAGCTTGCCGGCCATTTAAACACTTGAAATCATCAATTCCAACTAACATCACATGCCTCACCAGATAAGCAGTTACAGGCATCACTTTAGCAGTAAGTTAATGAAATATTGACCAGTATGACCTGCAAATGATGTTATAAATGTCCAAATTGCCCTTAGCAGAAGCAAGATTCTGTACCGCCTATCAAGTATATTATACCAAATGGTCAATATTTACCCTAAAACAATGGTGAGCTCTAAAAATAGGGCAGGAAAACTAGATTAAGGAAAACAGAACAAATGGAATGGAAATAAGGAAAATATGGATATATTGTGGAAAATGTACTCCATGGAATACTTTGTACAAATATTAAATGAGAATCTAGTTGGTGTATAAGTTTTCACCTAAGACAAAACACTATTTAATTCCCAAATCATGCATATACAATAATCCCATATATAAGAAATGTAAAATCAGACAAAACTAATTTTTGATATATGGATCAGATTAGTTCTGTCTCTTTGGAGTAGGTCCAGGTGTCTCTGGGGTGCTGAACTGTTCTTTGTCTTCATGTAAGTGGTTGTCACACTGAGAGATACAAACATACGTTGAACAGTATTGCTTCTAGGGTTCCAGTTCATATATGTATAGGTGTATTCCAAACAAGGTGTTAAAAATAACTAGGCAATCAGTGAGTTAGACTAGTTTTTTTCAGGAGTCCACTTACCTTTATTTCATGCCCCATTATTTCCATCAAGAACTGTCATTGTAAGTGTATAGATGTAGATGGAGGGCATGTAGAGAGACAGTAGCTTCTAGTTTTGAGATTTTGGCTTACTATAGCTTTCTGTGACTTTGTAGTAATATTTTTTCACTTACATTTGATACATAGGGACATGATAAAATTTTTGAATTGCTACATACATAAGAAAAAGAAGTTAATTTTTAAAATAAATATGTTGACATTTTGGAGAATTACCAAGATGGAGACCAGGGGAATCACGTGCCCAGTCCTCCTGCTGCTAGATCAGAAAATTAAGAGGTCAACCAATAGTTGGAGGCAAGGTGACCGAAATAGGGTGACCAAAATAAAGTTCAAGTGTACTAGGGTCTGTGGTGAGACCCCCACCTGTGATTTTCAACCATGGGGTGATTCAAGGGCTCACTGAAGTGCTCGAAGTTCCCCTTGTCTGCCTGTGGACTCCACTAATCCCTTGCCAGGTCCAGTGGCATGGTGTCTAACACCCTTGCCTACAATTCAGATCCAAAACCCACATTGTGCAGTAATTTCCCCTGCCTGCTATCTAAAGGTGGATATAATCTTAGGCTCTCAGAGTCTCAGAACTAGCCATAAGGGCTTACACCAGAAGTCTCCTCTCTGTAACCCTCCTGCCGAGCATTCTCAGGCTTTGCATCTTTTCTTCCCCAGCTTTGGTCCACACCTCTCTGCTTCCCTGTCTTCCAGAGTGAGGAACAACAGATACTTAGACAATAATTTGCTGCAATTGGAGTGCTCCTAGGACAGCAGTTCTTCAACTGTGAATTGCGACCCCTTTGGGGGTTGAACGACCCTTTCACAGGGGTCGCCTGATTCATAAAACTATCAAGACTACAGTTAGGAAGTAGCAGTGAAATTAATTTTATGGTGGGGGGGAGGTGTCACCCCAACAGGAGGAACCATATTAAAGGGTTGTAGCATTAGGAAGTTTGAGAACCACTGCTCTAGGATATTTATCTGTGGAAAAGCATAGATCCCCAGAGAGCAAGTGTGGAGATGTGCTGGAGGGAGCTGGGGTGATTCAGGGAAGCATCCAGGGTAGTTCAGAGTCAGTGGGCCTCAAACCTTCTCTGCTAATCTAGTCATCCTTCCCCGGGGGACAGCATAGCACATACTCACTACCTGGGCAAAGCCCATTAACAAACAACAAAAAAACACATTTAAAACCCCCTTTCAATCTGAGGCTCTGATCCTTTGTTTAACTTTGAATGTAAGTCACCCGAAAACTGGTCCATTTAAAGTAATAAAACAGGCAGATAGCAGATCACCTGAGCACAGCCTACAGAGCTGTAACATAACAAAACATGAAAACCAAAAGAAGCCGAAAGCCAAAGTCCAGGCCAAAATGGATTCTATGAGTTTGGAATATGACAGAGTCTTTAAAAGACTGTTAACAGTTGCCAAACCCAGTTCACATAAAGAGTGTGACCATAGGCCTTGCTGTGGCCCCACTAGGCCACCCCTGAACTTTCAGCTACACTTGGTCCTCTCTGGCCTAGCACTGTTGTCTCCTGACTAATGCTGGCCTCAATCCATCCCCCAAGGCCTCCTTCCCAAGCTTACCAGAAACTGCCAATGCTTCTCACTTGATTGGTCTATAGTGCCACCCTCGAGGCCTGAAACTCTCCAGAAAATCTCCTATGAGATTTTCCATCCAACCCAACTTCCAAACAGCAAAAACGACAGGGAATGAGGGAAATCCCAGAGGGATAAAGCAAAGTCCAACTCCCCGTGGCAGTTAGCTACAGGCAGCCTGCAGAAATATACCTATCAACCTCTAAAAGAGAGGGCCCAGGGCCTTTTGATTCCCAGGAAAGTGGAGTCAAGCATCTCCCAAAAGACACACCTGTAGCAAACTGCCTCAACAATGTCAAGGAATAGTCAGGAGAAAGAACAGAAAATGTCAGAGGAAGTCCCAGATCTCATGACATTCCTAGAAGCTGACATTGATCTGCCGCCAAAATGAAATTTCAGAATGCAGCTTGAAATCATACAGGATATGAGAGAAGAAATCAGAAAAAGAATGAAATTATGGAAGAGATAAAGGTAAAGTGACCAGATTTTAAGAGGAACACAAGTGACTTGGATGGTGGGGGGTAGCAGGGTTTCTTGATTAAAAATTTGGTCTATATGGAGCAACAAAAATTTTCACAGAATGCACAAATAGTATTGTAATATATTTATTTTAATTTTAAAATGCCATGGGATGTTTGGTCACCTTAGATAAAGGCCATGTACCAAGGGGAACTACAAGAATTAAGGGATGAGGTAATAAAATCAAATAAATTCAAAGACATCACCAAAAGACTAGAATCACAGAATCATAGCAGTGTCATCAAAGATATAGAGGCAAATGGGAGAGACAGTCAAACAAAATAATCAGAATAGTTAAAGCAAACCAGAGAAAAATATCTGATGCTATAAAAAGAACAACATTAGAATAATTGAACTACTGGAACAAGACTTAATGAAGAAGTCAAGAGCAAACATTAGCAAAGGAATCCTTAGAGGAAAGCTTCCCCATCTTAATGAATGAAAATCAGGCAACTATTCAGGAGGCTTAAAGGACACCAGGTTGACTGAATCCCAAGAAGATTTCACCAAGGCATATAGTGGTTAAACTATCCAACTTTAAGGAAAAGGAGACAACCATAAAAGCAGCTAGGCGAAAAGGCAATCACCTTTAAAGTTAGCTAAATAAGAATATGCTCAGGCCTATCACTGGAAACTATGAAGAGAGAGTAGAATAACATATTCTGAAAGTTGAAAGAAAATAATACAAACTCAAGAATACTCTATGCAGCCAAATTATCTATCAAGGTAAATGGAGATGTAAGAGTCTTTCAGACAAGGAAGAAGTCTAAGAATACTTTAAAAGAAGCCCAACTCTACACAAAATTCTTACAGACCCAGTATGGGCAGAACAACGCTCACTGAGCACAAATAAGTGTAAACCACTCAGAGGTGACTCCACTCAGAGGTTAACACTTTTAAAACAGCCCCCATGATAGTATTGGCTGCATAGTGAAAAGAAGGCAAGAATGAAACCCCCCTCCCCACCCCACCCCCAAAGCACAATACACTGGTAAGAGTCCACAGATATATGTAACAACTCTGAATATTATTGGTCTGAACTGGCCCATCAAAAGACAGAGAATAATGGACTGGCTTAGAAAACAAAACCTATCAATCTGTTACCTATAAGAGACACAGCTCACTTGTGCAGACAAAAATAGGCTGAGAGCCAAAGGCTGGAAAAAAATATGACAAACAAATGGCAATTCAATAAAAACAAGGGTTACAATCCTAATCTCTTACAAAATTGATCTCAGGATGCATAATAAGAGATAAGAAGGGGCATTATATTATACTTCAGGGAAGAGTACATCAAAAAACTGTGAGCATAATAAATATATATGCATCCCAAGACACTCAAAAAGTTAGGAGTGGCAGGGAAAATCCTCAATATAATACAAGGAAGGATGCTGGGGCTGAGCCCCGGTGGCGTAATGGTTGTGCACAGGACTGCGGCCTACTGGGATGGAGGTTCAATTCCAGCAGTGGGGCTGGGCCTCCTATCCCACCACCGGAGAGCAGTGATGCCCCCCCCCACCCAAAAAAATACAAGGATGCCTCTTAGCCTCACTTTTATTTAACATCATCCTGGAGGACCTAGCTAGCAAAATAAGGATAAGGAAAGATATCAAAGATATCCATATGGGGAAAGAAGAGGTGAAACTATCATTATTCACTATATATGGAAACCCCCAAGAACTTCAAAAGAGGAATGCTGAAAGCAATAGAGGAATATGGCAGAATGGCAGGGTCTAAAATTAAGAAACAGAAGTCTACCAGACTTCTATTTATATTGAACAAGATCATAGAAAAGATCAAAAAGATAACACCCATCAAAATAGCCATACACAAATTGAAATATTTAGGGATATACCTAATCCCCCAAAAAACCTAAAAGATTTTTACAAGGAAAACTACAGAGCATTATTGCAGGAAACCAAGAGTGACCTCCACAAATGGATGGATATTCCATACTTACGGATTGGAAGACTTAACATAGTAAAGCTGTCAGTCCTGCCCAAGATACTATATAAGCTTAATGCTATCCTGATACAAATACAAACGTCTTTCTTCAAAGAATTGGAAAAACTTACTACCAACTTCAGATGGATAGGAAAGAAGTCCAGTATTAGCAAAGAACTCCTTAAGAAGGACATTATCAGAGGGCTTGCTTTGCTTGACGTTAGCACCTAATACACAGCCACGGTGGTCAAAATGGCATGGTAGTCATATAATGAAAGATATTCAGACAAATCAGAATGAAATGAAATCATTACCATACAGACAACTTATCTTTGATAAAAGCCCTAACATAGCAAATGGAAGGCACATGACCTCTTCAATAAATAGTGCCAGGAAAAATGGATATCTATCTGTTGAAAAATTAAGCAAGACCCTTACCTCACTCCATGCACAAGAATAAACTGAAGTTGATCACAGACTTTGAGCTAAAACCTCAAACTAATAGGTCAGTTATGAGGGATTTGGGAGAACCCTAAGAACTTTTGCATAGGGAATACATAGTCTATAAGAGATAGGGAAGGACACAAACACAGAGAAAACACAAATTGACAAGTGGGATATACTGAGAATAAAACACCCGTGTACATCAAAAGAGTTCACCAAGACAGTAGTAAGAGCTCACAGACTGGGAAAACATCTTTAGCAATGACACATCTGACAAAGGCCTAATTACTAAAATCTACAATACTCTGGTAGGCAACAATGAGAAACAACAAATAGCCCATTGAGGAGGTGGGCAAAGTACCTGAACAGAAATTTCACAAGGGTAGAAATCTGAATGGCCAATAAACATATGAGATAATGTTCCTAATCATTAGTCATGAGGGAAATATAAACTAAAACAACTATGAGATATTACCTAGCAACCTTAGAGATAACCTAATTCAAAAAATCAGAAAGTAACAAGTGTTGGAGGGGGTGTGGTGAAATAGGAATAAGCCACACACAAAGGCCAAGTACAAATGAGTCCAGTGGGGTAAGATTAAAAAACACATGGATTTTTGCATTTGTTCCTTGTGCTTTTTATGTACTAGGGTTTTTGTAATATTTCTTATGTTTGAGCCCATAGATGCCAATCCATCTTGTCTAACATCTAATTCTTTTTCTTCAGTTAAAGATATGCTGTGTTCTTTATTTTTGGTTTTGTAACTCTGGGTCTTTGTATATTTCATAATATTTTGCTTTCTAATGATCCTTTGCTTTTTTTTTTCCTTAACGATGTTCTTGATGTCACCCCCACAGGTCACCAGAACTTTTATCATTAGTGCTACTGTGTCACATCAGTTCTTGAGATGTTCTCTAAAATCAGGTAGGAGATACTCAAGGTTCATTTAGGATCACATGGCCTTGTTTTATTTTCTTCTGTTTCGACGTGAACTCACATTTGAGCAATTGATAGACTGTTTCTCAGTCAGCCCTGGACTGGTTTTAGCTGCTTATATTGAGCTTCTCCATCTTCTCTGCCTACAAATGCCTCTGTGTACTCCATCTGGTGAAGTGCATGTGCACAGTTTCCATTTGCATTGCTAAACAATAGATACTAGACTAACTAGAGATGAGCATGTTATTGACCTTGCAAAATCCTTTCACAGAATCTCTAACTACATTTCTCTCACCAAAACCATATTTGCCAACTACTGTTACTTCATTGTTTGCAATTTTAGCATTTCAGTTGCTTATAATTATCAATGCAACTTGATTGCATGTTTAATTAATTCAGATAGAAAATGTTGGTAAAATTCTTTTACTTCCTCACTAACTTTGATATTTGGTACATGAATTTGAATAATAGTTGTACTGATTAGATTTTCTGTGGAAAACTAAGGAATGAGAAGGAGTGTTTGCAGACAAATTACTTTAATATTTCATATTTTCAATTCTGGCCACCCAGAATTCTGGGTGAAAAGAGGCCTTCACATTTGTGGGCCAGAGGTGAGTCCCAATCACATTCTCATAACCAAGATTAATCCCTGAGATATCCTTCCACAATGTCTTTAATGTTACTTCCTACAAGCATATGACTCAATGCTATCTTGGCAGTAGCTTCATCTATAAGAGCATGCATGTTGCTATTGCTCTCACTGCTTAGGGGACAGTCACTCCTCCTTGATTCCCCCCAGCACTGGTGTTAGGTTACTCCTCCAATGAACTCAGGGACTTCTAGTATTAGGGTGCAGCCCACTTTATTAAGTACGAGGTTACTTGTAATTAGGAGAGCTTACATGCCCCAACACTATATAAAGTGATGTAAGAATATATTTTCTCTCTTGTCTAGGCTTGTTTCCTGACATCATGAAAGTGAGCACCTCAAAATTTTAGTCTGTCTCTTAATTTCTTTCGCTCAATGATGCAACCTTCCTTTGGGACTCATCCGTATGAGAGACTGAATTCCACAATTTCCTTGTATCCAAATATATATTATCCAATCACAGACAACATTATACTTCAAGATAAATCTTGAAATGTCTTTTTTGATGAAAATGCAATTCTATTCCTCTTGAACTTATTTTTACTGCCATAATAAACCATGTGATTCAAAATGGCCAATATCAGTCCATTTCAGCTTACTTAAACCTAGAATATAGATCTTCATCTATTTCCTTATATTTTTTGCATCTTCCCATTTTCCCAGAACCACACTGCAAATATTCCAATTTCCAATCATTAATTGATGTCATTAGCTGTTTCTTCTCTTTTTGAGTCATGTCCCATCAGCAAATGAAGGTCTCTAAGGCTTTACTCCCACAGAATTTGCTATTTCCACCTCATTATTGACTTTTATTTTGAGAAGGGAACTTTTCCTCATATTTTAAGTACCTTTGGCTCAAGGAGCTCAACTTCTGAAATTATTTATGAAAATAGATATCTATGAAAAGCTTCTTATATTTAAGAAATTTCAGTATCTGTCAATGTTTTGATATTACTGATAACATTTACAGGGGCTACTTAATAATAAGTGGACAGCCTATTTCATTCTCATTGTCTGTTCTTAGTCTGAAAGCTCAGTTAAAATCTGCTTATTTTTGGTGATCCTGCTGGCATTTGAAATACTCATAAGCTAGCTTCAAATATCAAGGTAGCACACAAGCCACCACAGTACAAAATGTGACAGGTAAGTGGCATATATTAAAACATATTAATGATCATGTAGCATTCATGTACTAAGGGGCTTCACAAGTTCATGGAAAATATAATACAAAGATAATGGATTTTTTTTCATTTACTCTTTTAAACCCACTTGCAAAAAGCATACACACATATCTGCACATGAACACATAAACCTTAGAAGCATACCTGGGTCATAGTAAAGGTTTTATAAATGTGTATGATTAAAATTAATTATAGGTCATATATTGACTAACTCCAATAGGGATAATTTTATCCAGTGTTTGCAGGTGACATTCAAAGAGCAGTTCTATATTTTTAATTGTCATTGTATGGAATTGGTGGTGAAATTAAGGATTTGAAGTCCTTAGAACTTGAAGGACTCTCAGGCCTATGTAGACATCCCAGGGTGGTGCAAATAGTTAAACAAGTTTAACTGCTATCCCCAAAATTGAAAATTTAAATCCATCCAGAGCTAGTTTTGTAGAAAGCCTTGAAATCTACTTTTAGTTAATTTTTTTAAAATCAACCATTGAAAATGCATTGGAGCACAATTCTCTGAGGCACTTGGGTTCACTATGATTTCAATTAATTTAAAAGCACATGACTTATATTCTGAGGGGTGACAGAATGTGAAAAAGGAGTTGAACCCCAGCCTACCTAAAGTTTTTAGTTTACCAAGTAAAGATAACAGTCCAGAGTAAGGACAGATACAAGAGGAAGACTGCCTTTTAGCCATTGCTTAACGTGAACTATAAAGTCCTTCAGGTCATTTAAAAAGTAAAAGAAAATAGAAAGAAAATCCAGCCAACTTGCCAATGTTCTAAAAGCAGGGTAAAGAGGGAAAGAAGGAAGGAAAGCAAAACAAGACGTGAGCTGAAAGAGAAGGCCTGTATGGCAGGGAGCAGCAAACACTGCACCTTATTGAGGAAGTTTAACAGGCTCAGAGGGACCCCAAATTGGAGTTAGGACACATTTTAAGAAGAGTGAAAAAATAAAAATCTGATAGACTGTGTAGAGGGGATTATTTTTTTGCTTCAAGTTTTATTGAAAGAACTGAAAGACAGGGTCCAGAAAGTACTCTTTGGATGATGAAAAAATAATCAAACAGATCATTTATTTTCATTCATTTTAAGGGACTTCCATGATTTCAAGTTTGAGAAGTAGAAGCGCAACAAGGGTCTAGGTCTTGAGGGCAGTGGTTCTCAACCTTCCTAATGCCATGACCCTTTAATAAAATTATTCTTCTTGCTACTTCATAACTATAATTTTGCTATTGTTATGAATGGGTCTACTGCCCCTGTGAAAGGGTCATTTGATCCCCTCCTCAAGGGGTTGTGAACTGCTGTTCTAGGGCAACCTAGCCTGGGTTTAAGGACATCCTGAGTGAAATGTGTGCCGGGAGAAAAGATTCCCTGCTCCTTATGCGGTTTCTCTTGAAGTCATGTCAGCTGCTTTGTGTAAGGGAAGATGATTATGTCGTTGCTATGACTAAGTGTGATTTTTCTAGAGGGAGATGAGCATCACCATTGTTTATAACAGTTTACCACTGCCTATCAGTTTGCCTTTTCACAGTGGCTTATCTGGTACTGTGATACTGGCACCTCAACCACCATTATTTCAAATAACAGCTATGTAGACAGGTTTCAGCAAAGCTTACAAACTGAAACAGACTATGAAGAAAAACCTGGCAATCTACTTCCCCAAATTAGTCATTGAAAACTCTGTAGATCAAAACAGAAGCTAATATTTGTATGCAAATAGCATGTGATTTGCAGTTTAAACATTGTGTTGTCCAACTGAACTCAGACATATTCTTGGTCATGAAGACAGCACAAAATTGCACAATATTTTGTTGGGTTGTATATACGGCTTCCATAAGTTGGAGCAGGTCAGCATGCTGGGAATCAAAACCCAACAGTTTCAAAGTGTATAGGCCAAAGAACATGTCTCTGGCCCTGGAGCTTCATCTGAAAATTAAGGAGTCTACAGGATCTAAGGACACAGCTTTGCCACAATAGTCAGAACGTAGAAATCAGTCTGCAAATGATCCCAAACTGAAGGTCCTCTCTATGTATATGTCCTTGTCACTGCACTCAAATAAACATCGGTGCCCAGATGGTACCCAAGTCCCCCATGAGCCTCACGAGTGTATAGTCACAGGGCCTGTGCCTAAAAGGATCCACTTGATTTAATTCTCTGCTGCCACCATTCCAAAATCATCAATAATTGTGAATAAAGGACCTCGCATTTTCATTTTGCATACAGCCAGCAGATTATGTGGCTAGTCCTGCTCTTGCCTGAAGACAAAGCCAGATAAGTGTGTTAGTGATGACAGGCCACAGCTGAGGACTGGCTTTGGTGGAAGAAAGCTGCTACAAACAAAGTTAAACATGTTTCCTGGAGCAATCCAAATAGCCCAGCTTCCATGCTTAGGAAGGGTCACCCCAGCTCTAGAACTCCCACAGGATGGTCTGTGATCACCCCATGTGATTCCAAGGCAATTCAGCCTCTCCCATGGTCTCCAGTATTTTTACCTGCTTCACATGTGTTGCACAAGAGAGTCAACCTCCTGGGGACAAGCCCTAATCTCAAAATCCAGGGAACCAGCACTTGGGCACCAGGCTTTTAGTAAAGTCTAGCTTATGCGATCTCTAGTTCAGTTTCAGGCATGCGATGGCGAGTCTCAAACCTAGCATGACTTCAGTAGCAATAATCTGTGTGAAATGCCCTAGGGTAAGATAGGAAAATGGAGTCAGAGAGGTTAATGGATTGCCCCTCAGGGCTATCCAGATGGGAAATGTCAGAGCCACAATTCAACCTCAAGTCTCATGAGACCTAATTAGATTCCTTTACAATAATTTACAAGATATTGTTATACTTCTTAACCCCCTAGGACTCCTGACAGTATGCTACAAGCCAGAGAATTGAGTGTATTCATACATGTGAACTTCCAACTTGGTTTTGGCTCTTCTCATTGTACCCTTTGAATAAGCTAACCAGTAACCAGTGTCTATCCAGTTCACTTCAACTCAGGTAACCTCATGTGTGTCGGAGATTACCAGGCCATAATGACTCAAAGTAGACAGAGACTTTCAAATTTTGGTTACTGTTTGAGCTTATTAATGATTTGCACCATCCAGTAACTCCATTCCCCAAAACATAGACACTCCTTTACTTGACAGACCTGTCTTCATTTTCCCCAAGAGTTATCTTGGGGAAACCAAACCAGGATGACAACAGAAGTAGATCAGTATTAGTGCTTTCGGGGCCATTGCCACCCAGTTGGCTTCTGGTACCACTCACACTGTGTCTTTCTGTCACCCATAAACCCATGGCAGTGCTGTCACTTAGCAGTACTGGTGACCAGTAAAACCCTGGATCCACTGCCTCTGTATGTGGTTTTGAAGTTCTCAGAGGCAACATCTTTAACCAAATGGCTCCTTGAACTCTCTGATGTCTATGGAACTGTAATTTATAAAGATAGACAGCCTCCCTTTCTTGTGCCCTTTTAAGATTGTTGTGGTACTTTAAGAGGTTAACGCAGAAGAGAAAAGCAAGTCTCTATAAAACCCAGAGGGAAGGTCGGTAGAACTCCTCTTTGGATCCTGTTTGGAGTCACAGCTGAAAAAAATCAATCAATCAATCAATCAATCAATCAAGATAACATCCCCTGGAGAGCAAAAGCTGAAGAAACAGCATCAGGGCAGTGTTGGCCAAATTGGTATGAGACACCTTGGGATTTTTTTTTCTTTGTGGTCATTCTTTCTTACTTCTCTACTTCATAATTTCACTTTAAGCTCCTTGGTCTTATATCTTATGCTTTCATCATTTTCTGCAGAGTTCTTTCTCTTGGAAGACCCCGTTTTTTTCTGAAATTAAAAGAACAAAATATTTCCCACCGATTGGGCCTTATTCATCTTTGCTAGATGTGGAGTTTAGCTAATAAAACAAGTTCAAGCTATGTAGCTAAGGCTGACAGAAACTTAAATATAACTCCTCCAGGAAGCCTCTTTATTTTAAACCAAAATCTATATTTTAAGCTCTTGGTTGACTCAGAGACCCTTCCAAGATCACACTGAATACTGCTTCTCTTTATATTTTTGTTGGGAAGTATTATATAATAAACACTACACCTTCAGGCTCAGCACACCAACCATCAAGATTTGGACCGTGAATCCACCACTCTTAACTGTGAAATCTTGGATAAAGCCCTTACTCTATCTGCATTTTAGATTGCTCATATACATATTGGACATAACATCAATATGTGACTAAAGGAATAATTCTTACAAGAAGCATGAAACTCAATAAATAGCCTCTTCTGTGAATATATATGTATAAATATATATATAT